>JAQBSW010008629.1:0-33084 GCA_029291075.1 Eudiplozoon nipponicum
ATTCTTAGGCAAGAATAGATAATCGAACCAAGTTTGGAGCTTACTAGGCATAACAGGGCACTGGACATGATAAATATTTGTGGAATTCTATGTAAAGTTACGCATGTGATCGCGATAGAAAGCAAATCAGTAGTTTTTGGAATCAGGAAACATCATTAGGAATGGAATATTGTGAAAAAATCTAGAAAAGCAATACTTAATTAGGCATTAAATGTTGTTGCTTTTTGCGCAGTGTGATCACCAAATATGACATATCCCGAAATTCTTTCGTGGTTATTTGATTTGAATTAGTAGTTCTGCAATATTTAGATTGATAATCGTTTCCAGGTTCACCCATGTCAGTTTGAGTGAGGTTTGGGTATTAATCGGTCGCGTCATTTCGAAAACTTTCCCAAAATTAGTACTAAGTATTGAAAATTTTCGATTATATAATATAACGTTTTGATAACTAATTTCCGGTTGGATCATCAGATTTATGATAACACAGAGTACACAATTCACAAAGTAAAGTTTTAGACAAATTTGGTAACGTCGTTCGAGAAAGATCGTCAATATATTTGTTTTTTTTTAAATTGAAGATTCAATACCGGTTAAAATTAAAAACTAGTCATTTCCGCGCGCATAGACATGAATTACATAAGCGCAAACACCCACATGCACACACACACGCTCACAATCTTTTTACAATGAATGCATATATTTCGGAAATACAATCATTTCGTAATATACAACCTTTTTATTTATGAACGGAAATTTTAACATAGTTAAAACAACCATCGCGAGAAAAGTCATGTTGACTGTAACAGCGTTAAATACTAAATTGCATAAGCATTGTGTCAATAAAACTTATGGTTTTATTAAAAAGTGAATAAATTGTACCTACAAAAATTTATGACTCGTGGTGGCTTAACAGGGAAATCAGCGCTTAAAAACCTGGGCACTATACTAAAGCTTCAATATTAATAAATTGGAATAATACTCACACTAAAATTTTCTGCTCATGTGTCAGATATAGGTGGGAGCAAACACTTTTCGAAACATTTTTTAGCCTACGCTTCCGGCACACATGACGTATTTCATTTTACGCAGCGAAAATACGGCAATACCTTTTTTTATAAAGAAGCATATTGAGTTCACATGAGGAGGACAACTAAAATAAAAACATCGAAAATTTCTACTAAACAAAAGAAAAATTATATATGAAAGGAGTCGTGTGCTCTGATTGACAGAGAAAGAATTAATGACACACAGGAAAACTATGCTTTCTGCATATCTTCTGCTTTAGGTAATACCCTACATAGAGTCTGCAACCAAGATTGGTATATTTTCACTATCGTTGAACATAAGGGCGTAACCTATTGCCTGAAAATGAATTTTTTTTAAATATTTCGTTGACATTTTATATTTATACAATAAAAATCACATTATTCACCCTACTTAGCAGATTTTTAATACCGCCTCATGGTACGTTAAAATATTGTTCTTTTATAATTATTGGATTCACAGCTAAAACACATTAAAAAACTTCAGTGCCCAAAGCAATAGCGATAAATCAACAAAGAATTCGTGTTGTTAAACATATGAAACTACTATTTGTAAGAGTTTACATTATAAAATATTCAGTTAAATCCCCTCCTGGTGATGAATTAGAGGAGGGCGAAGGTACTGGATTTTTTTACAATAACCAAAGTCTCGTCAGTAACACACGGGTTCTATACAAAACACGGTGAAATAATAGACACTTTTTTTCAAAATACAAGTTACGATAGGCAATTTTATGTAAAATTTACGACTTACATTTTTGTAGGATTTTTCACGATTGCCTAGGTAGAAATTCACTTACCCACAAATGCATTATAAATTAAGTACGAATTTTAAAAACGAACAACTAACCTGCTTGGGTGAAAATACACCGGTTAGTCTGCCATCACTATGTAGCGAAATTCCCATCTCGATAAGCTGATTTTCTCTTAAAAATATGTATGTAAAAGAATGGCTGTTACCATTTTGGATGAAGAGTTTATGATCCCTACTTGCTATAATAATTTTCAATATTTTTTTTAACATAAAAGTAACATTTAAAAAAATCTAGGATATGAATTATTATATACATAGAAAAATAAATTTAGATGTTCTAGATATAATAATACCCATATGTGGCATGACAGTGTTTCGTGAAATATCCATTAATTTTTAGTAAAATTGAAATTGTTTGTTGTTCATATTCTTAAAGAGAAATATGAATTCCATTTCTATATTTAATTCAATATTATAGTATAATATTAACTCGCATTAACGAAATAAGTTCTAATACTAATAAAAATATTAATAAACAATTCGGTAAATTAAAGTTAATTTGATAAATAAGCCGACCGACTAAAAAACAATATTGTTCGTTTATCTAACAAGTTTCTTTCAGCGCATAAACTATAAAAACTTTTAAGACTGTAACACCTGGACTTTTGCCGAAATTGCGTTTTCAGAATAATTTCATATTCTTCTAATATTATACATTAAACATCAAAATAAAGCGGCTTCAAATTAAAGGGAGAACAGAGCGTAAAACTGTTTGGAATCTCCGCTTATAAAAATTTAACAAAATTTTCTCCACTTAATTTCAAGACGTACAAACTTGCCATAATTATTAATTTAATTAACATTCGTTATTTTGGCAATTCCTCACAGTCTTCAATATATTATTCCTACAAAATCATTTTGTTTTGCACTTCTACAGATATATGTTTTGGAAAATTTCAACATTCAGTAAGAATTATTTAAAGCAACTTTTTAAGTTTCAGATAAAAACCAATTCCATTTTCTAAAACTAATCGCAAAACGTAGGAAAAATACGAAGAGCTACGCGTACTGACCTGTTTCGGCTTTGTATGACTAGTACCATATCACAACGACAAAACGACTTATTGGAATAATTTATTGGGTAACGTTTAGCCAGAAAGCCAACATTTCGGAAAATTTATTCATTGCCGTTTTAAATTGATATACAATTACATCCGGAAGTAGGCGATTTGATATTCTTTACCGTAAGTCGGACGTTTTCAATGCTGTTGGCAGAGTTAGACTCAGCTTATATAAAATGGACGTGAAGAAAGCCTACATAAAGCAGAAATTACGGTAAATAGGTTCCAGCATGATAATTAACGCGCTTAAATAATGTACGAAAAGTCAACGCCGTTTTGACTATCTTCTGACAGTGTATTGGAACATCCAAGCCATTTTCACAACCAGAAGTTGCTAATATGTTATTCTTACATGCTATTGTTTTGTAAGAGGGTGCCCAGTAACAACCATCATGAACCCTCATATTTTCGGTTTACACAACTGTTCAATCCTTTTTGTAAAATATCAAGTCAAACTACGCCAGTAATAATGCTACTTCCTTTCATCTAAACAGAGCTTTAAGCAAAGTAGTAAAATTTTACACAGAAATCCAAACACTAAGCACTAATCACAAATGAAATTAAGTTGCGCTTTTCAAATTTTCAGAATGTATAAATTAAGTTTTAAAATTAGATTTTTATGGCTGTAATAACACATGGATCAGAAATATTACGTAGCTAGGTAGTTAAAAGAAATCTTACAAATAAATTCGTCAATGTCTCAAATGTTGAAAACTCGACTCATGAAAGCAATTTTACACTTTATTTATTAAAATTGATTATATCTAGCATGTTTCATATTAGAATATTTCATTTTTTATTTTAATGACAGTATCTATAAGTCATCTAGTAGCAAATAAAAGTGTGAAATGACTTGCCATTCAAATTTTATTAAGCGAAAAGGATTATTTTGTCGTTAGTCGGATCTAAGATTTTAATTTTGGCAAGTTTTGTAAAAATAAAATCAGGGTCCGAAACATACCTCTGCTCTCTCAAGGACTCCGCTCGCTGCAATTTTTCTTCTAATGTTTCATTTAGTTCGGCAATTAACTTTTCCGACGCCTTCAACTTCTCCACAACATCTCGTTTGCTGTTCTCGTCATCATCAACAGGATTAATTTTCAGATCGCATATCTCGTCGTAACCGGACAAAACGGAATCTCGGCTATGCCCGGCAGACTTTGAGTCCTTACGAGAAATGATCTGACGAGTCCCATTGGACACAGTCTCTGACATACCCAACGTGCTAATTGTCAAAAATTGGCCTGAAAACGAAACAAATTTTGTGTTCGAACTCCTGATAAGTAATATTTACAAAGGAAGTTTTAGTTTTCTTTAATTGTGATGGCGAAATATTTTAGATTTCAGCTTTCCTTAACTTACTTCTTCATAAAACTTAATGAATGAAACTGACTGTGTAAATATAACTTTTTGCAATAACTAATTAAAGCTACGGCTACCTTAATTCAGTCTAAATATAAGATATGTTTTATAAAGGCAATCGGTATTGCGAACTTATGCCTACTGAGAGTATTACTGGCTACAACAAGCAAGTTTTTATAACTGCGACGATAAAACAGACGAGTAGGTATATTTCAAACCGAAATGCGTGGTCGTTTTGTTTGCTTGAACATTCGGTGCTTTAAAAATATGCATTTGAATCAAAGATAACTAGATAAAATAGTCAAGAAATATATTTTGACAGTATATATCTACTTGAGAAGGTATATTGACTTTGATCAGCAATATGATAAACACATTTAAGACTGAGCGCATCTTTAAATTTTTCTGGGCTCGGTGAACACGAGAAGAGGTTATTTGTATAAATATTGAAAGTGGAATGAACAACTAAAATTATTATAGTTTAGCAAACGTTTATAGTAAAAATTATAGCTAGCCAAAGACTTAGAGCTAAGATACTGTTTGTGATGGAGAACTAAAACATGTGCAATTATGTAATAGGTTTTGCGCACCTAGTAACAAATTATTACAAACTATGGCCAGAAGGATAAACCAAAGAGTGCAACAGCGGAAAGTATAATCTCGTGCAAATTCGTTTCGAGCTTACTGTCGACTCATCAGGAGGAGCCGGTATAACGCCCTATTCCCACTATATATTTTGGTGAGGAAAGTGGGAAAATAGCACGGTACAATCTCCTATACGAATGTGTAAACCTGCATTAGTGAAGCGATCTCCATATAAAGACTTCGACTAAGCGAATTTAAAGCTAACTCGCTATACATAATATATACCGAGTCTTTAAAGGGTACCAACACCATGGCTATTGTGTCAGTACCGAAATGGTACACGGTACTAACACTTGGTTTGTCAAATCGGTGCATGGTACGAACACGATGGATTAAAATAAAAAGCCAAATAAAAATGCTGGAAACAGACATGAGCGAAATACGAATAACTAGAAAAACGGCCAATTTTTATCATGTTAAATCTAATGTTATATTAACTAATCAAGTGAATTGCAACAAATTACGTTTCAAGCCAAATTAACCGTAAACATGCAAAAACCGCAACATCACTGGCATTAATAGTATAATACGCCACTTGAAATATTGTCTGCCAGAATAGTATTTTAAATTACCATTAGATCGAAACTGTTTGAAAATCTGTATATTTAATATAACAAAATAAGCATTGCCAAAGATAGCAAAGGAATTCATCCAGTAGACCGATTTCCTTCTTTTTTGAACTCGTCAAGTGCCGTTCAGAATTTGCCAAAAATAGGGTTCGATCCGTAGCAAATTTGTTTCGGAGTTTCGGACTCTATTCAATGAGCCAACCCTGCCACAAGCTGCAAATAAACTTCAGTTATATACTACATTACACTTTTCAATATCCCATCCAAGGATAGCGTGGTGGCTAATTGGGAATTTCGGTCGAAGATGGTGCCACTCAGGTTGCACAATGAAGGAAGGGATAACTAAATGGGTAAGATAGTATGTAACTTAATTTGCCAGTAATACGCGAAAGGGTTAACGTTGTGAATACAATCCTAGGCTCCGAAGCAATCGATCAACTTAATGAATTGTTTTTGATAACTTAGGCAATGCTTAACTTATACTGATGAATATATAAATAACCAAAATCCTGCCATACATCTTCATTTTAACTTCTGATAATAATTTGAATATATTTTGCGCACTTGAAGGAAACACTAATATAGATTTTTAGCTAGCCCCAAAATTTACAAAACATTTCATCTGGATAAACAAAGCCCATTGCGTACAATGGTCTAGTAACAAACAACAACAAAATTATCGCGCATTATTTTGTGGAACCATTCTTTTGGCTAAATTTATGACACACGGTCCGGTTAAGTTTTTACGAAGATAACTAATTAGCATTGGAAAACTTAACAGTAAAACTCAATGTAATCAACTTGCAAAACGAGAAAAATAGCTACATTCAACAGAATTGCAATTTATGGGATATTATGTATGCATATGTTTTGGACAGCTATTTATTGTTATTTTCTGCTGCAAACGAAATCCACAGTTTTATTACAATGTAATGCAAAAAATAACTAATAAAAATTATAATAAAACCATATATGTGCCTTTCTTCTACGAAGGACTACATTCAAATATACGAGAGATACAGGAAAACTTACCATCCGGATTCATTTCAATTTTTTCCAGTTTAAGAATTTCACGAAGGCGGTCGACCTCCTCTTTAAGCTGGCGTATCAGACGAGCATTTGGATCTTCGTTCACAACTGCACGACATACAATCTGTTTCGCCCTATCGGCGTACCGTAGTGTCGACAGGGTTTCGTCGAAATTGACATCTGCAGGTGACAATGCAGCAAGCATGGCGGTCCTTGAATTTCCACCTGTTGAATTTTTGAATAAAACAAATTATTAATGAATACCTAGTATATTACTGATGCCACTGTCAGGTTTGAAAAGGAGTGAAGCAATACAACAAAACCTATTCAATGAAATTGAAAATATATGGTCATGTACGACATTCTTTAATAAAATTACACGAAAACATAGAATAAAGTCCACTTTTAACGATCAAAATGAGCCTATTAAACATGTCTATTAGTTATATATTGTTTTGTGCGGAGTACTATCCCACATTCTTTGACCAAATATATAGAGAGTATAGGTTTTATTACCGGCTTCTACTAATCAATTATCAGTAAGCACGAAACGAATGTGCTCAAGAGATTATATCTTCCGTTAATTGTGACTTTGATTTATTATTCTGGTATTACTTGAATTAATGTGTTATTAGATACGCAATACCTAGTACAACCATGAACAAGAAATAGGTCATTAGAAATTATCGATAGCCGTGTTAAAAAGGCAGATGAGAACAAATTCGAATAAAAAAGTGAAACAGCACTTTCATTCCGAAAGTTAGGTCTCCGTATCACAAAATAACGAAACAAGTAGCAATAATAGTTACACTGGGCTCATTTACTTTGGCAGCTGTTTGAGAAATCACTGGCTATCATGAAATTCGTATTAAGCAGTGGTTACTATGGGATCAACCAACGGTTTTGTGTGTTACTGTGCTTGCTATCATAAACTTTAACTTGAAATTAAATGACCGATATTAAAGTAAATTGGTAAAAGTGGAGCTTTATTTTCTGTCAAAAAAATAACCTTTTTGAAGGTAAACAAAATTTTTAAAAGGGTGTAAAGTTGTGCGTGGAATCGCATAGAACTAGCTTAAATTGTTACGCACGAAATCAATTTTGGTATCCATAAATTGATTTATTAAGTATGTCGTGATTTTGACAGTCATAACTCTGTTTTAAATAGCGACTTCAAATATAAAAGTTATTAAAAGTAACCGATATCTGTAGACAAGATTTTACTGCCTAATGCGTTTTCTAATCTTCCAATTTAAATATCTTAAGGTTACCATTTTTTAAATCTGGGATTAGAAATTTTTAAAAATACGCTAACTCTGGTGGTACATATACAACGGCGTACATAAAAAAGTTCATAACCGTATTGGCTAGAGACATAGTTCGGCGAGTGGTTAGGACATATTAAAATATTGAACAATCATCTTAGCATTGGGTAATTTAAAACTTACCTAAATTTTCCCGTAGCAACCAAGTTAGCACAGAGTCGCGGTATGGAATAAAATCAGTTTTCTTCTTCTTCTTCTGGGTTGAACCCTTTTATAAAAATAAAAGTATGAAAATCGCATTTACTTTAGCTTCTCTCACTCATATCAATAGAGAGTGGGCGTCATCGGAGTAACGTTCCGATGATACTTTCGACCTGCTTCTATAAAGTACTTTATTTAACCAAAAGAATGTGACTTGCAAATCACCTACAATAGTAACAATACACTATATTAACATTTATGTTTAAAGTTAGTTTATCAAATATAAATTTTAAATCTCTTGGTGTGCACGTGTTCAAACTATATTTTGCATTTCCTCAGTCTTAAAGTAAACATGCAGCACAGACAAACGTCCCATAACAGAAGCAGTCGGCTAACTTTGACCTAATTCGCAATATAAAGAAAGACTAAAGATGATAACTAACTGTTTTAATAACTATGCAATGTATAACACTCACAAAACTAATTTGACTTTCACTTCAATTATCCAAATCCTGGCACCATCAATCAAATAGAGAATGTATCGCTAATCAATCTAGCATTTTACATTACAATTGATTTTTATACACGAGTTAATCATTCCGATAGATGGCCCGTTAAAGGTATGATTTAATAGAGCAAATCGAAAATTTATTAGAATACAAAAACAACTCTATTATTGTAATTCAACTTTTTTAAATGGCGCCAAAACTATTATCATATACCGGCGTATCTGCTCCTAGTGGTCATAGTGTAAAGTAACATATGGATGCTAGCTTATTCAAACGTTTCGTGGAGTCATTCTTCCAAATCACATCGAAGCTAAATATAAAATTTTACTAATAACATTAAATAAACATAATAGATTACCCAAAGAAATGTAAAACGATAGATTAATTTAAGAATACAAACAATACTGCCAATAATACAGCGAAATCTCCTAGGATATGAAGCCAGATTTACGAATGAATAAGCCTGTATTATCTGATACAGTTGAATCAATTTCATATCTGAGAACACATCATGTGCATTACTTTAAACTAAATTGATGAATTTATTTATTCGAATGAGCTACACCCAACAATTTAACAATTCCGAAAGATATCTCAAAGAAGTTATTATTTATCATGAGCCAAGAAATTGACGTCAAGTCAACATACTTAACAATTAAATTCTTTTGAGATGCGAGCCTTAATTAATTTCATAATAACCTTTCCGTGTGTTAAAATAATAAGAAATTTTATCAGATACTAGTACCGTTCCTTTCTTATATTCTTCTCAAGTATCTACAACTGAACAACTCTTTATATATAAATTGAATGGTTAAACAAAACACAAAAAATGTGAATGCACGTCTGCAATTGTGCATAACATCGTTGAAAACTCATACGTTTATTCTCCAGAAGTAGTATTTAAGATAATTACTAAATGCAAAAACAGAAGGGAGTTAGCCACATACGAAGCTTAATGGATAAAAAAATTGCAGCCGGATCTATGCAAGCAGAAGAAGTTTGTTCAGGCGTAGAGCTTCAACTGGTGGTGATACACGCAACTGGTTCATTTTTCCCTTATTTCATATTCCCTCCGTGAGTACATTTTCGTTTTTTGGCTACCCTTACAATTTATAAATAAAGAGATGTTCATTTGTATATACTTGAGAAGAACATTAGAAAAAAATGATTCTTGTATCCGATAAAAATAAAATTTGATGCATGCCAATATTTTTCTTTAACTGGAGTCTCGTCATTTGGATTCAGAATTGCGTCTAAACACATTCTATATTTAACAATAATTTATTGCGCGGGTGGTGGTAACAATTCTTTAATGAAGAGAGTTTGAGGCAAATATGACCAGTCAATGAAAAGCATAACAGTGCCTTGCGACTGGCGCTAGTTTTGTAAATGTTGTTCGACGACTGTTAAATACAATGGGATTGGTGTTTACTTCAAGCTCGCAAACTTGATTTAAAGAACATTCTATATTTCTTCAGTTAATGGCCGAGAAATGGATATTTTAATATTTTGTACGTAAGGAGTACAAGAGTCTAAATACAATAACCGTTTTAAATAAAATAGCTATTATCATGATGATGTAAAAAACAAATAATTGTAATGCTGAAATTTTAATTTATATATATTTACTAAGGAATGTAAAATAGATTATATTTTCTCACTTAAACGAATTACTGAGGTTCAGGTGAAAATCCGTGTTCGGACCAGAAGGCTCGACATTTTCATTTCTATTGGACAGCAAAGCGATAATAAATCAGAACACTGACGCACTACTAAGCACACACACGTCCATCTCTTCATTTTTAAAATGAGTATAAATTCACTATTTATCGCCTCTTAGCTTATTTTACACAAATCGTTTAATGTCGCAGAGGAATGATGTTGAAAATCGCAATAAATCATGATTAACTTTAGCACGAACAAATAATAAAATGGATGCCAACTATTTATTAAAATTTTATTCTATGCCGTTTAGAAAGTATACGCAAAAATCAGTTAGAGGTAATTAAATGCCAAAAAGGCCTGTCAAATCGTAAATTTAAAAAAAACAAGCACATGCAATAATAGCTTATTGTTTGCTGATATCCCAGACAATAAAGTTGGTAAATATCAGTTAATAGAATAGCAAGGTTCATTTACGAAACTTTTACGAATGAGAACGAGATATGATAACACGCCACACTTCTTTAAGTAAAGTTTGCATACGATATAAATACCAATTATACTGTATCGTAGAAGTCGCACAACATAAAAAAACTACCGTTAGACACAATGGGATTGCTGATTATATCAATCTCAAAACTTAACTTAAATAATTATATAACACGGAAAAATTGTTGAAATCATAACTAGCTAGTTGAGAAATTTCTTTATAGTCTGCGGGCACCATTCCAGGATACATCTTAGAAGAAACGCGGCTGGATGTCGCCAATAACGAGGTTATATTTTATTAATTTTTGAGTAAGTTGACACTAAATATCAAATATGTTTGTTTTAGGAAAAATAAATAAAGGAAAGGTGAATCGGTTTTATTTGTTTATTATTAATTCTTGTCAGGAGGTTAGTTAACCTAAAGATATAAAGCGGATATCGCGATGAAATGTTAAATCCCACCTTCTACATGCTAAGCTGAATTTGTATACCTGTATTCGTGTGACTTTAAAAAATAAACTGTAAAATGAAACGGAAATTTGCTTGCAAAATAAAAGCAGTGATGCATTAGTAAAATTGCAAGTGCGGCAATTTACCAAATATGCCGGGGATTTGTTAGCCTACTTCTTTGAAAAATACTTATTGTTGCAGATTAAAGAAGTATATATATAAATTTCAAAAATATGAATAAATGTCTTATTTTTACCATATGAATTTGTAAAATAAAGGTTGAAATCAGTAGTTAGGAAAGCGGAAAACTAATACAAATTTCACCAGATGTAAAACCATGCCAGAATAACCGAACGAAAATTTGCAAATCTATTAGGTTTAACCAAATAAATGTTTTTCAATTTTCATTTCTTAGCCATATTTACAAGGATGAGCGGACTGATGAGAAAGACACTCGTAAATTGGAGTATAAAATTTCACATTAAATGTGTGTCAGTGAACAAAAAATCTTTGCTCACTTCAACAAGGATTAGGGAAATTTTGTACTCTCATTTACCTCTATATTGAGTTGAGCCGTGAATCGCAATAAGCTAGACTAGCCAAGCTCTTATAAATATATATATATATATACATATATATACATATATATATATATATACATATATATATATAAGATATATATATATATATATATATATATATATATATATAATTAATCAATTTACGGAACTTTCGTCATTTGACACAAGAAATCTAATGCGAAGCATCGAGGATCATTATCTGAACGTGAATCCGGAAAGGAAAAATACGTCTCTTAATGCTTTCAGCATAAGCAAATTTAACGAATTTCCTGTGAATAAATGAAGCTCTATTCTATGACATACATGTAGACCTAACTTGTAAAATGTATTATTAAGACTTAAATGTTCAGTTAATATATTAGCAATGACAGCCAAACCGTAGACTTCCAGACAGCTAAAACAAGAAACTATTTAAAATAAAACGCTTCTGTTAAGAAGAACTATTTTAATGGGAAAATACATAGGTGATACAATATCGGACTAAAATTTTGCTTGCCATTACTCATTTGAGAATATAATGCTGTAAACGATCTAATTTTTGTAATTTATAATCAAAATCACATATCCAATACTGTAGTCCGCAGTCATAATACAGTAACATTTCTGCATAATATTCAATACCAACGTTATTGCACGTCATAAATAGGTAAGAATTACCTTCTTTTACTTTGTAGTAAATATTGAGATGATAATTCATCAAAAATAGTGTATATTTTTTGTTTTAAATAATGTCACCGCAATCTATGGCCAATTTCAATGTATATTCTAGCTACTTCAAAGAACATCAAATAATAAACACAAATATTATTTTAAATTTTGAATTATGTATTGTGTACATAGTTACAAATTTGTTCAGAATGAACTAATTAGATATGCCAAGGCCCTAAGATTATGCATAATACTATAACTTTTATTCATGTTGACTTTTTTTATATCCTTCCGGTCCTATTCGAAAAAAATCGTTTTTATTTTTGCAATACCTAAATCAATATTGTATAATTTTTTGTTCAAATTCACCCTTAAAGTCGAGAAAGTCAGCTATAGTTGGATGACAATATACGTTTTGATTTTGCCTTTTGGTCAATATATTACCCGTAAAAAATCAATCTGGCCGGGAACCAGCTTTTTATTTTCTAGTAAGTTTTACACGCAAAGCGCTCAAACGGCGTAAAGAATTATCAAAGCAAATTCCCAAGATACGACTACAGTCAATCTTGTATCTCGATGGTTATCAAACAAGTAACGATTTCCTTTTTCGAAGATTGGAATGATGGTCTGCTCACTCCAAATAACTGGCATTATCTCCTCTTCCTTCTATAGAGGACGAAAACGGTTAGTCAATGCCCCAGAAATTATATCAGCACCGTCCTTACATAAAGTCGGAAGCAAATCATCTGGCCTGCAGATTTGCGGTGTATAAGATATATGATTAGATCCTGTAGTTTTAACTGTTCTGATAGCATGAGATTAGTGTGCCTCATCGATGATACAAGCGTACTTTAGGGGATCTGGACTGATCCGTGTGCCAAAAAATTGATCTTTAAATATTTCAGCCCACCTATATTGAAGGCCAAAGTTAACGGGTTTAATAATGTGCTAAAATCATTTTTATCTCAAATTTACTCATAATATTTCTGTGTAAATTTCGTAAATATTAGAAGTAAAAAGTAATCCAGTATTAGTAAACATTTGTTTCAGGTTGGTCAGTGGTTAGAGCACCAGATGCCGAAGCGGACGTGCCCAGGTTTGAGCCCTGTCCGCGGCAAATTCTGGCCAGTACACGATGAGTACCCAATAAGGACGAAACCGGTCTACTGGATGAATTGCCTTTTTTGATTCCATTTCTTCAACTCTTCTGGTTCAAGGGTATTCAAGATAAATTTTTAGACTGTGCATTAGTTGGGGTCTAATTTCCCTATTATTAATAATACAAGGGTAGCTAGATGGAATTTGGCACCAAGTTTGAGAAATTTCTGCAGACTTTTAAGAGATCCAATAAATAATTATACTTTTGCAAATAACACTACGCACAATAGTGTGCTCTGTGCGTAACGGTTCTTATTTGTGTCCATCACAAATTCTAATTTGTACCGTCAAGACCAGTTAACAACGATTTTAGAATATCTTGATATTTTTGTTCTATGGACGGTTGTTAGAGCTTCCTAACGTCTATCTGAGGTATTTTTATGGTGTTCTTCGAATAATGTTAATACAAATTTACACCTTATCAGTACATAGTCCGAGTAGAAATACGTGTTTTGCAAATAACAAAAATCCTGGATGCAACCACGCTATCTTTAATTAGTAGCTATAAAATATACTTAAGTTCAAAGTTGTCCAAGGGCTATAAGACGGCGTGTAATTTTAGAAAAAGATCGTATATTTTTCACAAAAAGCACTTTTTATTGAATGTATTGTCATTTACACAAAAATATATTTCTATATAGTACTATGGAAAAAGCAAATCAGGTGTACGCCTAATTTTGAAATACATAAAATTTAGTATCAGATAATTATTATTTAATAATTAGTCTAGAATCTGCTCAATATCGTGCATTGAAATCAAGATTTTGATCTTCATATAAAGATAAATCCCATTAAACACGTAAATTAGTTATTATAATCTAGACAATGTATAATGTAGGAAAGACAATTCATCCAGCAGACCGTTTTCGTTCTTATTTGAAACACATCACATACTATCCAGAATTTGCCGCAGATAAGAACTCGAACCAGGGCACATGTACTGCGGAATCTGTTGCTTCAACCACTGAGCCAACCAGTCGCACATTATGCACAACTTTTCACTTAAAAAATAAATTATGTTTCTCGATTAGACTTTATTTTATGTGGAGTCCTAAAGTTCCATCTAACCACCCTCAATATTTCATTACAGAACAGATAACAGGTTACCTGGCAACGTGATATTGAATTGAAGATTTATAGAAATAAACAAAATTTAATTGCGCTGGCGATTATAACAACTATTTAAATCAAGTTTGCGATGTTGATATAAACACCAATTCCATTATATACATGTATTTGTCAGTATAAAATAAGCATTGTCTAATGAGAACAGGCAATTCATCCAGTTTGAATTGACAAAAAAAATGTATATAGCAAAATTGATGCTTATATTAGGATCGAAACATTCATTTAAAGAAATGTTATGACCGCCCGCTAAACTAATGTTAATTTAATTATATAAATGTTCAATTCAATAGCACTTCGCAACGTTCCATGATTTCTGTGCTATAATGACAATTTTGGATGATTAATGTGAACTTTAGGCACAATGAGGAAGGAAAGGCTAATCACGAAACTTTAGTTAGTATAAAACCGAATTTGTTCTATAGCGTGCGGCAGGGTGGCGCAGTGATTAGAGCAACAGACTCAAAAGCAGACGCGCCCGAGTTTGAGCCGTGTAAGCGGCAAATTCTGGACAGTATGTGAAGGGCTCCCAATAAGAACGAAACCGGTCCACTGGATGAATTTCGTTTTATAAATTATACAATGCTTAGATTATACAGACTAATGTATGTGCACAATGAGATTGGTGTTTAAAACATGATTGCAACTTAGATTTAAATAATATTTACCACCGCCCGTGCAAACATTTTCGTTCAATATCAGGAATTTTTCGTTCTAATTACGAATATAATTTGTTCGCCAGTGACTAGTCGATAAAGTCTATTTAGTTTACGCGTTTTAAATTGAATTTGAAATGAATAAACTTAATGGCTGACTGTTTAGTAAGTTCAGTTGCGAAGACTTGTAGCGTTAAAAGAAATTTCTCACAGCCTTCGTTCCTTACTTCCACCCACACAGTTAGGAACACCAAATGACAATACGCGCAATGTTGCGTTTATCTGCTGGCATACACAACCGTGGTATTACGTGTGTACTTTTGTGCTTGTATGCACACACACACACACACGTAACTCAGGCGCACGCAACCAATATAAATTTTCTGAATAGCGTACATGCCATTTCGCTTGTGCTCAATTATGCATGTATCTAAAAGCAGACTTAATGCTTTTGTATTGTGTTTTTCAAAATTTTGTTTGGATTTCATTAAAAAATGTTGGGTGGTAATAAATGGAGGTAAGTAGTCAAACGAATTCGACGGATTTGAGTAGAAGTAGGAAAAAAAATTTTTTTCGCTTTTTGGTTTCGTTTTTCCAGCATTCCATAATACCTTGAGTAATTTTCTCTATCGATTAGTTTAGACCAGCTATGCTGTTGTAGACGTTTAAATGAACCTTTCGCATATGAATTATGAAAACTTTTCGTTATGGCTTAGTAGGCTTTTTACGGCTTTGAGCGTCCTGATCTGGAACATTTATCTGTCATCTTAATTGAAATATCATTTACGTAATCTAGTTAACTAAGAACAGCAAAAACTTCCAGTTACCCAGTCAAGACTAATCTATTCAATACCTGCCTTATTACGTTACTGGTGATATTAAGACAACCGTATGCAGTGGAAGACTTTGTAATTAAACAATTGTACAAGGTGAATTATTCTAGAATGATTAATATTTATTTCTTAAATTTATTCACTTTTTAATGGATAAAATCATGAAAAAACAGTGAATAATGTCGACTTTGATGCCAAATTATACAAAATTTCTAAAGAGAGCTACTGGTAATTAAGATACGGTGATTATGCCCATAGAAAAATAACAAGATTTCTTCAAATTGGCGACATGACGTCTTCCTTTTTATTGCAAACCAGTTTACGTGGTTTGAGATATGATGTTACCTTTCAATAGTTAGAAGGCTTTACATAGAAACGCATAATTATATGACATTACACATTTTGTTGCTTAAATCTTTGTAAGGCCAATTCATTTATAAGCCAACATAAAAAAGAATAAAAGGAACATCGGTTGCGCGAGCGGTGAGCACAATTATTATAATCAAGGTTACGAAATTTATATAATCACCAGACATATTAAGTACATACATTGGTCGGGATAACCTAAGAATTGTATAGTGTAGAAAAGGTAATTCATTCAGTAGACTGGTTTCGTCCTTATTAGGAACTCATCACGTACTGGCCACGCCCTGTTCGCGGCAAATTCTGGCCAGTACATGATGAGTTCTCAATAAGGACGAAACCGGTCTACTGGATGAATTGCCTTTTCTACACTATGCGCACAATTTTAGTTTATCCTGACCAATGTATGAACTTAATGGTTTGATGTTTATATCAAGTTTGCAACCTTGATTATAATAATAATAATAGTACACACACACACACACACACACAATAATAATAATAATAAAAACGAATAGCTGTCCAATCCTTAATGAGACGATACAAATATTCAATAATTTTTGACCAAACATGTGTGTAAAGTGCGTAATACCGGCTCTTACTGATAAGTTGCCAGTAAGAACGAAACTCGAATTCATGAGGTTATATCTTTTGTTCATGCTGAATTCTGCCCCTATTTGAAAGCGTTTGTTGTAAGATATGACATATATAATTCATAATTGCATACGTAAGATTTGTTTAAATAAATGGAGTGGCAATTACCAGGACAGTGAGATAAGTGACGTTGGCAATGGCTGGAAAATGATGTACTTGCTAAAGTTGTAAGTGCTCGAAAGTGTGTTTGATGGCATTTTAGTGGCATTTCGTGAATTTTGAAAAGCATGGTGTAGTGGTCAACGCCTGTTGAATCATTGCAAATCGCTCCAAGATCTTAAATCAGACCCGTTCTCATAGTCTTTATTCCATATTGCAAGTGATTTTTCGTCAGTAGTTAGTACCGTTAATCCAAACCGTCTGCAACGAATGCCCCAGTCCCAATGATGAAGAAAAGGCAACAAATAAAGGCTTCAATGATAGAATATATAAACTACTGTATATATATATATATATATATATATATATATATATATATATATATAAAACATATTGTCTTCTCAAAGATGGACATATAATTAGTGCCAATTCAACAAATGAAAATGGACAATACAATTAAGCAATAATTTATTGCGCCTAATCAATGAGTTTTTAATTGTGTTGTCTATATATTTCTGTGTGTCGAAAGCTGCAAACAGTTAATGTTCGTGACTGCATAGAAATCGTGCAGCCGACATTTCCAGTCAAGTGAAATGTATGCAAGACTCCTAGAAGTGAGATCTGCGTATCTAAGTTTGCATTCCATATATATGCCGTGCGATTTGATCCTCGCTAGTCAGTTGGCCGTCGTATTATGATGATGATCACTGAAGATCGAAAAGCGTCAGTTCCTGCAACTGCCGGTAGTTTTGTTATGTTTTTCAACAACTGGTTAAGTACAATAGGATTGACGCTTACTTCAAGTTCGCAAACTTGATTTAATAAATGAAAGTGGAGATCGGTTGCTTTGATGCCATATCGCGTACTGTTGGCAACCTAGAGTTGTAATGCGTATTTGTTCCTTATCCTGGAAAAATAGCAGGTCGTATACAATTAAAGTTGATTGTAGTTGATAATGAATTTTTCTGCCAGGTGAAAATCGGTCCAAAATTTTTATTTCCCGAAACTGGAGTCGACAGAGTTAATGATGGTGTACACGTGTAAAATTTGACTACGTCAGAGCATCTAATAGCGCCATATTTGTTTGTCTAACAAAGATCACTTGTTGGACGTCTTTAAGCGTGCAAAACAGGTTGGCTGCATATTTAGTTAAGCAAATTTATGCATGTGAGCTGAGGACAATCCCAACTACCGATTGTCCGGTTATAAAAATTTCCGTAGAACCACAGGCTCGAACCCAATAACACACTGATAGGGATTGTGCAATCAGCTTTATAATATCCGTTGGATCCTGCATTCTTTATTTTTATACAAAAAATATCAATCTAATGGTACCCTGACCATGTGCAAAAATAAAAAGAAATTTTATCAGATACAAGAATCTATTCTATTTAATATTCTTCTAAAGTATCTTAAATGAATATATATATATATATATATATATATATATATATATATATATATATATTGAAAGGCCAAACAAGAATGAAAATGTAAACGGGAGATAGTGTGAAGTAAGGAAACAACCAATCAATTGCGTGCATCAAATCTTGTTCAATCTCAATTCCCGATCACGCTTTTTTGCTAGTTTAAATCCGGCAACGGTTTTTTAACAATTAAGCTTGGTATGTGGCTATCTCTTTTCTGTTATTCCATGTAGCAATTATATTAAATGGTACGTCTAGAGAACATACGTTTGAGGTTTCAATGACAAGTTGTGTTATCGCCTATGTGTATACTCCATTTTATTTGAAATAGGTGTTTAAATTATAACATTCATTCGAGTAATTGACTATCTGGCCGATCCGGTTAAGTAAGTTTGTCGATAAAATGCCTATGTATATTGGTAAATAATATTTGAGGTCGATATTAAAGGCTGTTTATCTATAATCGCTGTTAAAAGCAAATGTGTTACCTTAAATAACAATCGCAGTTTAGTTGTATTAAATGTGTTTTAATGACGCTTTCAATTTGTTCTATCATTGCGGAAAACAACATCGCATTAAATGTGATGTTAAAGTAAATTGCTTTCTTTTCTGATCCTGACTACGTCTTCTTCCTTTGTCTTGACTTTTAACAATTGACTCAATTAATAGTCTAGGATAGCCATTACAAATTAAGTAGTTTATTGGTTTAGTATGGACGTTGCCTTTTGAATCTGGACTAACCATCATGTAATTTATTGAAAACAGTCGCGAACCATTGTTAGTTTATATTGCAAGAACACGAAACTTTTATAATGCAAAATACTGTGCAGACCAGGTTGGTTTATGGTAAATTGCTCTATTTGATTTACTATTGGCATCTTTATTTATTAGTTCAAATAAGGTAGGCAAACAATAATCTTTATCAAGCTCTGACATTAAACAGATATTTTAAGCGCTTTATTCAAACTTTAAAAAGTGATAATGATAGCAACACTTTTTTAAAGACAATGCAAATATCATCAGCATATCACATTCATTGTGCACATTTACTTATGCCAATATTTCATTATGTATTTTCAGGATGGCCCTAATAAACTTTAGGCCAACACCGGAGATTTGGGGCTCCCTATTACCACACCATCAATCTGTTTATGGATGTTTTAATTAAAATAAAACAGTAAATATTTCGTCCATATTAAAACTTGTAAACAAAGGCGTAATATAAAAAAGAACATAACACTGTTTCAATTACTTATATCTTGAATTCTTAAAACGAACTGAATTTAAGTCGAAAACCAAATATTTACCTAGTAGTTTGCATAATGGTCCAAGTTTATAGACTAATCATTTAACAAATACATGCAACGAAGAATTGATCATTGATAATATTGATCTCATTAGAAAACATTTTTGTGTGATTATGGCAGTCCGTACACTATTGGCGTAAATGATCTATTCGAGTGAGCTGTTGTGCAACAGCCTCATCAACTAAACCGACTTCTGTTAAGATATTAATTTCATTTATTACTATCCGCTCAATTTTGTCTATTTCATTGGCTGTACGCCTCAGACGCATGAATTTTGTATTTTTATTCAATACATTCTCCATCTTACGTAAACAATATGATTCGTATATGATAAAAGCGCACTTGGCTTTATCAACATGTAATATTTTTATGTCTATATTTCTGCTGATATCTTTAACAATTTATAATTAATCCAATTTTTTTGAATGTTTGCATATTAAATTCACAGATGTTGAAACCTACCCTAGGTTTAGTGAATGGTAATATAGCTAAACTATTTTCGATATTTGTCAATATTACCTTGAGCTCGCTGATTTGATCTACATCAACCAAATTCATTGCCCCGGAAAGAGCTTTATTGGTAAATTAATAGAAGGATAAAAGCGAAGAAAAAAACATAATTAGAAATGCGAGAATCTCAAGTAGCTCCATTTCGCTATTCACAAATCACGACTCAGCAGGTAAGGCGACCTATTTGATGCTTCTCGATGGCCGATGAAGGATAGATTTGGTAAGGATATCGATTTGGAGAAAAGTAAGTTTCCCAAAATTGAGAAGCAGAAATAGTCTGAACACCTACCTTTCCAGTAAAACCTGAAACTCTGGTGATCGTGACATAATTCAATGATAAATACATCAGTTTTACATCCTCTGTTGCACGAAAACTAATAGATGCGCACTAATGCATTGGATAATGCGCACCAAATGACAATTTGGTTCAAATAGGAACAGTAAGATATGCCAAAATTATGAGATTATGCAAAAGATTATAATCTTTGTTTATACTGACTATTGTTTATCCATCTGGACCTATTTGAAAAAAATTATTACTAGAACTGCAATACTTAATATATAATGCTATACATATTAATTCTTCACAAAAGCAAATATCATGTCACTATTTCTGTATGCATTCATATAACAAAATACTAAGCTGCAATTTTAACATATATATTGTGCATTTGAGTGCCATGACAGGATGGATTTTCGTGCGCTAATGTTACATTTGGAAGGCTATAATGCATCAGTTGTAAGAACATGGACAAGTGATTAAATATAACTTGTTTGGAAACAAAACCCCAACCCCAACCCAACCTTGTCACTTCTTGTACCACTGAAACCAAAATAGGTATGGTATTTGTAAAAAACTATTTCAATTCTCTTTCATTGCAATATGAATTAGTAATTAGATTTCAGATTAGATAAAAAAGTTAGCTTTCTTGGTATTCCCGTCTAGAAAATAAAATAATGGACCAGTTAAAATGGTATTTCTCTAGTACAATGGCTAAAGCCAAATACATACATAGCCTTTCAATGTGCTTTTTATTTCCAGATATTAACTTATAAATAAAGAATTCACGAAACTTCCCTGCCTAAGAGTAAAAAAATTTCCGCAAAACATAAAATAACGTACTCAAACCACAAGTTGAAGAATCATCAAATACGTCGTCTATTTGGACGTCTGAAAACATTGATTATTAACAGTTAGATACTGTTGGTAAGGAGAACTAATATATATTCAACCATGTGTAAGGTGTTGCTCACCTACCAGTAGGAGACGGTATTCTGTCCCATACCAACTATATACTGCTGGAGTAACACGCGTTAGGAAGAAGTTTCAATTCTCAATTTTGGTCAATTTTAGCATAACTTGAAATCCATTTTGTTGGTACTATGTACTGATTCGGCAACCATAGTGCTGGTATCAGGTACTAAGACAACAACCAGAGTGTTGGTACCAGCTACAGGTTCGGTATATTATGTATAGTGAGTTGGCTTTGAAGTCGCATTGTCGAAGACTTAATATGAATTGTTATAATCAAGGTTGCGATCTTCATATAAGCACAAGACCCATGAATTATTTACATATGTCAGTATAAAATAAGAATTGTATAGTATAGAAAAGGCAATTCATCCAGTAGACCGGTTTCGTCCTTTTTGGGAACTCATGAAGTACTGGCCAGAATTTTCCACGGACAGGGCTCATACCTGGGCATGTCTGCTTCGGAATACCCCTGCTCAAATACTGAAGGTTTATACATTCATATAGGAGATTGTACCATCCAGTCTTCCCGAACATATCGGCAAAATATCGGCTCCTACTGATTAGTCACCAGTATGCACGAAATGAATGCGCGCCTGATATTATACCTTTAAATCATGCTAAATTTAGTTTATCCTTTTGGTCATATTTGAACTAATTTGATAGTAGTTGTGCAAGACTCAATACATCATAACATTAATTGTTGAAAACTTCAAGCCAAAAGTTTAAGTGTCTCATTAATATTGTATTCAACGGAACTTTATGAACGCATATTGTTAATAGGCACGTCCTGAGCTTACAGATTTCATTAGCCTTGCACACATTGATGCCTCTATGTCTAAATATTACATTAAGCCAAACAATCGCTGGAAAAAATCAAAAATTCATGACCCGCCATAATAATTAGCAATAAATAGCTTTCGATTTAAAAATCTGCACGTTTTACTGAAAAATAGATTACCACGTACCCTGTTATAAGTTGAATCATACAATCATTGAATATCAGTTTTACACAGACCTTTTTGACTACGAAAAATGAGAATTTAATAAAAGCTAATTGGCTTTTTAAAGTTTTTATTGTTACTTTACATTGAGTTGTATGATGATAGCTAAAAAAATTTTTTTTGTTTAAAACAAATTATCTTGGTTATAACATACAAAAAGGTTGGAACTTCAGATTTAATACTTATTAATATGTAATATTTCAAAAGTATTAAAAATCTCTCACAAACATTATATACAAAAATCGTAGTCTGTATGTTTTTTTAGCATCCGGTCTATTAAATAATCAAAACTTCAAAGATATACAAATAGAATTCACACTGTTTTACATTTTGAACTAGATAAAATATGCAAGAGTTAAATAAGAAACTAGTTTGCATTAATAGTGCTTAATATTTAACCTGAATTTATTTCAAATTTTCGAAAGTACCTTGTGATCACCTCTATTAAAAAGTCAAGACAGCTACGAGGGATAACACTAATTAGATGTTTTCATGAATCCCGTTAAGAAAGACAGAGGAATGCTGCATTATATACTTTCAATAATTTATCTATAATATTTGTAGTGTACAAGATTAAGAAATATGATAGAAATATACGCGGATAAAATGAAGGTCTGTGTAGGCAAAAATATTTTTGGAAAACAAAACTTTTTTTGAAAAAGCCGATTATTTAAAAACTGAAAAAGCAATGTTTCTGAATGCTGCAAATTTTAAAAGAATCACACGCTGTCACTTTAATGGAATTGCAGGTTTTCAAATGCATTCGATTTATATTACTTGAATCTCTGCATCCATCTGGGCTTGTTCAAAAAAGGATGCCGCATTCATTTTTGGTTAGCAGTAAGGAGGAGTTAGTAGACAAATAAAAAACTGTATCTCTTAGCCAAAATAATTTTGAAAAAGTCGGTACGAGATGATGCATATTTGTACGCGAAAGACTAAAAATATCTATGAACTCACCATTTCGGCCAGGCCCGATATAACCTTTCCCAGAGTAGTCAACGATTTGTTAATGTTAGCACCCTCTTTAAGTCTAGTTCCTTGTGCTCCTGTAGAGTCTGCACGTTCGCTACCTGCCAAATCGACAAGACTGATTTTGCTTACCTAAAAACGCGGTATTGAATATAAAAATAGTGCAGGATAAATTATAATTACTGAAGAGGTATATAAATAGTTAATAATACAACCAAAAAATATATATGTACGTTTAGCGATATTTATTTTCATTGCTTATCTTTTTTAAAAACGAAATAAAATCGGGCTAATTATGAAGGCAACCTCTATCCTGTGATAAAAACTTTCTCGCTTTATATATGTTTCTTTCTTAATTTTACAAACATCGTTTAGGACAAACTTGAAGTATTGTCTTTTAAATCTAATTACTTGTCCTCATCTTGTAGAAAGTTGAATGAATTGTTTGATATAATTCTTTGTGCCTACAAACTTCTGGTTTTTCATACTCGATTTAGTTCATAATTTATAATGCAATCCATGATGCAACAAAACACTAATTTTCCACATTTACACGCTGTAATTCACACAGGTCAGTAATATAACGTGACGAAAATCCAAATATACGTACATTTATTATACGAATTTTTAACTGTAAAAATACTTAACCGTGATTTTAGCCCACAATATTTCTATGTTAATTCCTAATTTCAAAAGAATTTCAGCAAGTAAATTTTCGTGCAGGATGGCAAGTAGCATATAAATAAATATACGTGTTATTTTCGAAAAAACTGAACGTGATTATGGGCGAAATTTTAGAAATGGACATAATTTACATTGATGAAATCTCGGAAAAGTTCATAGTTCGTGTGATATTTAGGAAAAGAATGACAGCCTCTCCTATCGAGTAAAAATATTTAATCCCATTATTTGCACATACTGGTTATCTACCACAAAATTAAAAATTTCATTACTAGTTAATATTATAGATTCTTGCGAAATGAAGCCATAAGATGATAATTTATAACAAAAAAGAAATGTATTTTTCACAAAGAAATATTTTAGAAAAATATTTCCAAAATATTCTTACAAAAATGTAGCGGCAATAACAGAGCGAAAAGTTCATGCTTTACAAGGCCATTAGAACAATGATAATGTTTGATTTGTTTCTTCAAAACGCGGCATCGCGATCGAAATAAATTGTTGGCGTAGATGCTCAGATAATCAGTTAAGTAACATAAAGGTTATATAGCCTGTTAATGGTTGACGGTTTTCAATAAAGTCTTTGCCACATTCGCGGTTGCTCTGTCATAAAAGGAGATTGATGGTGATATCTCCCGAGGCAGCGCTTTCATGAGTAGTGATAACAGAGGTAAGTAGGCATGATGTGACTCTGGCTAGAATAACGCTTCTGTTCACTCTAATCAGCAGAATTATTTGTTTCTTCCAAAACATTGACAGTGTTCCTACAATTGAAGGACGAATACTGAATAACTTATCAAATAATGTCGACTTATAATGACTGGGCCAAGGAAACACAACTAATTATGTTTGATTTACATGTAAAAATAAGTAAATTATGTCGCCAATTACTTTAAATTACTTATTTGTAATCGTGAGGATAGTGTGTTATATTTGTCTTCGCGAATGAAATTTTGAAAAATAACTCTCATCTCTGGAAATATAACGAGTAATATTGGACAGCAACTGAACCCAGTATAACATCTTGTTTTCGATGTTTAAACGGAGAAAATAAAACAGAACAATTTCAAGCACCAAACTAAGATAAATCTCACTAAATTTGTTGGGCTATACTGGAGAACTTCTGCTATGATAGGTCAAAATACAAATCATAGATGCTAAAAGTTAAGTTAGCTACAAACCGTTTTACATCTGGCAAACGAAAAATAAAATAAAAAGCTGAAAGGTCTGTGGAGATGTCTGGAATGAGCATCGAAAGCGGGCGTTAGGTAGCGAAAGAGAAACTGTCCCAACTAATTGCCGAAGTATACTTGGATTACAGCGAATAAGAGAAAAATGGATTAGACTATTAATGTGATAGTACGCAATATAGCATATTGTTCTGAAAATATCTATTTAATGTACATATTCAAGCTGGAGTACAGTATACGCTACAACTGGATTCCAAAATGCTGATAATAGCTATGCAAAAAGTTAGCGAAAATCAGTTAATCATATCGCATAAGACCAAAGACATTTATCAGGCAATCAATTAAATCAAGGTTGCTGACTTGATATAAACACCAATCTCATTGTGTATAAATTTTTCAGTAAAAACTAAGCATTGTGGAATGTAGAAAAGGTGAATAATCCAATAGGACGGTTTCGTCCATTTTTGTAACTATTCAAGTACTGTCCAGAATTTGGACGCTGGCAAGGCTCGAACCTGAGCACGCCTGTTTCAGGGTCTGTATCACTGTCCACTGCGAAACATTACCATAAGTCACACACATTTTCAGTTATATACAACAATTATATTATGGTTAGCCATTCCTTTAGGTGGAACCAAAATATTTCCAACAAGCCAGCCCCAAATCGACATTAAAGAAAAGATACCATATTACCTGGGTAAGTGATATAGAGTTGAAATTTTTTATATCCAAGCTAACATCTATTATTCATTATGATTTTCCAAATAAGTCTGATTTTAAATAAAGATAAATATTTTTTCTAGTTTGCAGACTATGGTTTAAAATAGCAAAATAATCCAAAGTCCAATATTTAGAAGCTATAACAGAATTAAGGAAATCAGAATTCTTAAACTACTAAGGAAGTAGAAATTTAGTACAATCCTTAAAAAAACTACATTCAATACGACCATTGCTTAATTCTGAAAAGGATGTCAAAATTTGTTATGCAGCTTACTAGCCAGGAAAATGTGGTAATATATGTCTAGTTGGATAAATGTATGCAATCTACAACAATCAAATTGTTGTGGGAATTCACAATAGGGTCGCACAGTCACATTTATCTGAGATTTGCTCAGACAGATAAAATGATATGGTAACGGCTCATATCATGTGGAGTAGCAGTAAATATGGGCTCAAGAACTTCAGCATTCATCTTCTTTCAAAAATAAAAAAAACATTAGAAATGGAATGCGGATTTAAGCCATTTGATACCAGAATCGAAATTCCACTATATTGATATTAAGGTTTGCAAAATTTTCTGAATTCCATATTATAGTAAAACAATAAATTAACACAAATAAACGTGTTTGAATCCCTTACTTAGCTTTATCTTCTTACTTCATAATAACTGCATTTTAAAAAACTGATAAAATACTAAAATGATTTATTTAATTATCTTAAAACAATGGAAATTCAACTTCTAGCATAAAGTAAATATTAAAAATTAAATTCTGAATGACGATGTCATTTTTTGACTAGAATACATCATCGTCGATGACAGGACAAAGTGAGTTAAGTCAAATAATCCTCGAACTAGGTGGAAAAAAGATGACTTGTTGCACAAATTCATTAACCAACTACGAGGCCATTATAAATTCTAACAGTCAAAGCAGAATATGTATGATAATTTCAAAGCTGTCGATTAAGCGAATGAACATGTTCGTAGGAGAACAGCAGATAACATTAATAGGGGCACAAAGTGAGTTACGCCAAGTAATCTTTGAACAACAAGGCAAAATACAATGTATTTCACAGATCCATTAACATATACCGAAGCTTGTATAAATTCCAACAATCAAAGAAAAATATGTATCGTAATTTCAAAGCTGTTGAATGGGCAACTGAACATGTCCGCAGGACTTCATCGACGAAGGACAGTGATTTCAGATTAGATTGAATGTCTTCCAATATTTTGTATACAATATGTTAATGTGCGGTAAAACTTCTGAAACATCTGTCTCCTGACATACTCGCGACGGATATAATTTGGCATTTCGCATTTATATTTAGACATTCACGCTTCTTATGACTCATAGGACTAATTAACCGTTTACTGTCAAAAATAGGTCCATTTCTACATTTCTAGTTACTCAAAGCAGTAATTTGCAAATCTGGGCATATGACAGTAACTACAAGCCTATTACTAAACTTACTTTGATTGCGTCCCGGCAGTTTTAGACACCAAAATGCAAATGGTTAAGCTGACAATAATCAGGACATCAAGTACGCCATTACCAGGTAACTGTAAATGATTATTATTCTCAAGAACGACTATTTAAGCCACTAGCCTCCAAATTGAAATTTATGCTCTCATATCTTAGTTAAATTAAAATTGAAAATCGTTGACTTGTTCTGTCACATATTTTGCTTGAAATATTTGATATATTGAGTTACATATTTTCGCGCGAAACAAATATTCATCTCGAAGACAAATAATGCAGGTGAGAAAACAAGCGAAAATTAAATCTCTGCTACATTCTCCTAAATACATTTGGCCACTCGTATAACTCCAATTGCAAGTCACTTTGGGAATCTCGACTTCAAGCCCCAGGTTTATGTAATCTAGTGCGAAAGACCAAATTACCCTACAATCTGCATTCAAAAATACCAAAATTGTAGTTTTACACGTGGTGAATTCAATTTAGGCACATGCAGCGGAAGATTAAATTCCACTTTGTCGGAGAGTATAGCAAATTTTGCGAAAATAACCTGGTCCTATCGCGTTCGCTTACAATTAAACAGAGACAGCAATGTGAAAAACGCGAAAGATCAACACTGTTTTTCAAATTTACGAAAATGCTTACCTATTTGGACACAGTTGCTTTAAATAGTCATTCGTAGCTGTATTATAAAAACCATCATAGCACTACTCAAATTGATGATTACTATTTTTATTAAACTTGAAAATTGTAATGAATTAAACAAATATTGATTGCGTGAGTAGTAGTAAAAATGATTTACATCAGGCTTGCGAGCTTAATATAAACAACAATTCCTTGAAATCTACATCTATACGTATGAAAAAGTATTGTATTAGGTAGGAAAGGCAATTCATTCATTAGACCGGTTTTTCCTTATGGGGATCTCTCTTCGAGTACTATCCAGAGTTTCAATTGCCGACTGGGCTTGTACAGGGACACAGTTGATTACGTTGTTAGGACTATAACCACTGGGCTAACTAACCGAACTCTACAATGCTCTAAAACTTCCCAATAAGGAAGAAACCGAGATACAAGATAAACTGCCTCTGCCACCTTATACACTGCTATCTTATACTGACAAATGCATGCATAATGGGAATTATGTTTAAATAAAACTCACAAATTTGATTTAAATAATTACCATTATTTACTGGCGACTCAACAGTAGGAGCTCGTACTAAGCCCCATACCAAATATGCATTTCGTCAAAAAATGTGGCATATGTGGATAGCACAATCATCTCTATGTGGCTATAGGGCGTAGTGCCGGATCCTACTAATAAATGGCCAGTAGACATTACTCTCATTTCTACATGAGATAACATCTTTCGTACATACCTGCTTTGGTATATCGTTTTGGTCCTATTTGAACTAATTCATTATTAAGTACTCAATACGTAATACACAATTGCATGGAAGGTGTTCACAAATTTGTTAACTTATTAGGAGATTTGACGCAGAAACGCGTCTCGCGCACTGATGCCTAGTCTTCATCAGTTCCACAGGTGGGCAAGAAGTTACTACTGAGGTTATTTGAGGCATGCAACTGAAATCATGCTTTTTGCAATTAAATTTTTATTAACGTTCTAGTTCTCAAATTTCTCCATTTGCAGAATAAATTGCTTCATGCATTGAAAGTGAAAAAACAAGCTTCAGTTTTGCTTTAATTCCTACTAATGTCGCAGAATCATTCACGTTATAAAACCTAATATCAATATCAAATAAAACTTAGGACATCAGCATGCCCTTTTAAATAAAATAGATTTCTAGGCTTCATTTATTATTTATATTATCTAGAACGTTCTGTAGTTTTGTATAGCTGGTTTGTTTGTGAACTAAACTAATTGGAATGCAACAAAATGGTAGTAAAAATGACAAAAATCAATGAAATTACGATTTCGCAGGAGGCATACGTCAAATGGACCAATAAAATTTTCATAAAAACCACATAAATATGCCAATTCTGACAAGTTGACTGTCATTCTTTTTTTAATGGAAGCACGAGCAAACAATATGCGTTTAGCCATTCTAAAATGATAATAGTGTTCAAATTACTGATAGTGACAATTAATTTAACAAAAATAGAGACTCACCGTTTCGGTAGCATTCTCCGACGTCGGCGAAATTTGGCGCTGGGTGAGGATTATTGTGAACACGGCATGTGAGCGACTGCTTGTTTCATTCATATTTGTTGAAGCGACAGTTCTGCACAAATAAAATAGAAACACACATTAAAATAAACTGATCGTGAGACATGTTTGCGTATTACCTTTCCGATTAGAATTCGTTGTTCTTGTTAAAATAATTAAGTGTTTTACTGATTTCCCTAGTGACAAGACCAAAATCATTTTCGACAGTCTGGGCCGGCTGCCTTAACTCCGAGTTGCCTTCATTACAGACAAAAATTACCAATAGTGAAAAACGAATAAAAAACGTCAAACATTTAATCCTCCGAGACAATATAAGACAAGCAGGCACATCTAACAATAACTCTTCCCTGTTCTAGGTATTTTCTTTCCATTGAAAATCACACAAAATGGTTATATCATTACTACAAGGTATATTTATTTTTAGGTTTGCGATAAAAACACTATAGTGTAAATTATCAATCATTGCATTAGTAGGTTTATTTCCTACAACATAGTTGCAACTTTATGTTATATCATGGAAAGGTAAATTGTCTGTTGTGCACTGTTCCACCAAGGAGTAAGTAACTTAAAGGAAAAGTGATAGATTAAATCATTGATTTTAAGTTCTTATTAACCACTCTTTCTGTTTCAGTTGATAGCAAGTTATACGTTTAGAACACACCAACAGATAACCATTTAAAAGTACAGAGAATTAGGCGCACATAATTCACCAAGTCACTGTAATGTTATGTGGAACTCGTTATTTCATTTATAGTCACGCAATTGACTGGTCGAATCCGCTACGTCTTTCTTATTATTAAAATTTGACTTAGATATGCTGATGGACTTATTTTGATCAAAAGTAGAATTATTATTATTTACTGAGTATTCTAAATTACTATTCCCCTTAGAATACGGCTTCTTAAAAGGTGCCGTATGGAACGGCTTCTAGACGAAACATCGGTTAAATATACATTTAAATATACCCTGCCTACTCGATAATAATATTCAATAACATGCTTTGGACTATAGGCACTGTCCATCTGAGCCAAACTTTTGTCTCGACATTTTAGCTCTTCAGATGCTGATCGATGTGCTAGTACATGACTCCGTGACATTTATCATAAATGGTTAAAACAGAAGGATTTTAAATATCTGCAGAAACAGAGTAACGTGTACCATTGTGGTAAGTAATTTTATATTCTTTATCAAATTAAGGTTCTTCTGCAAAGTACATTGTAATTTTTAACTTACTGTGCACACCATATCCAAATAAAGCAACAATAAATTAGAAGCCGTTGTCAAGAAAATGTATTCAAATTGTTCAACCGCACGTTTGAGACTACCTTTAATAGATGGTAAAGTCAATTCATAATGTTTTACTAACACGAATAAAAATATTCTGTCAAAATTAAATGTGATGAGCGTACTTCGTTGAAAAGCAGAAGGTACAAGTTCCTAAAGCGAGTGACCGATTAGAATTTGCAAACACTATAAATATGAATACTATTTAAATGGTAGAATTTATTGATATTTTAAAACTTATTAGGCATCACCTGTCGCAAAACATAGCAAATTACGTTAAAACACAGGAATTAAGTTGTTTCGACTATTCTTATCCACTGTCAGTATGTATTTTTATTGGTTACATAACAAGCTATTGTTAGATTTCGCCTATGGTTGCCGTGATGCTTTATTAGATTAACAAATTAATTTTTGGTTCCGTTTTAAGTTCAAACAAGTTTATCAGTTAAGCAACAGGGATGCTAAAAACCGATTTTGTGCTCAGAGTAGCATACCAAATGACGCCGTTTTTGTCTATAGTAACACAAAAATATGCTTTGGCTAATCAAATCTTAAATTAATAAAAAGAGTGAGCGAATGATTTAAATAACGCTTCTGTAATTCAAATAAGTATACATTCTATATTAGTTAAGTAGTTCTGCAACACAAATAAACCACCACCTTCCGCACGCACTGGAATAATTCGACCTCCTATAATCATCATGATAGCACAACGATAACCAGCCTAGCGAGGACCAATCCGCAATTTATACATAACAGAAACGTGGCGCTCACCCCAAGTTGTCCCACGTACATCACACCTGACAGAAATATCGGTCGCACAACAACTATGAGGTCACAGACGTAATATGTTCTCAGCTTTCGTCATAATTTTATAAGTTATGTTGTTTAAGTAATTCGTGATTGTTCTACAATTAGAGACTGATTAAATAAAATAGGACACGTATATCTCATGTTTAGAAACTCTACAAAAGCGTTATTCCCCCTCACGCAATCAACGAATTATTATTTGAATAACGGCTGCATGGAAATCATGCCGTTTCAATAATCGTTTTGTCATATTTTACTATTAGAATTCATAAAAGTTTAAAACACAGTGTCCATAGCGTTGGTCCCATGTATCTTTTCGGCAACTGTAAAGTTGATATCGGGTACTGAAACATTAGCAATAATTAAACGAACATTGGTTATGCGAGCGGTGATAACATTTACTATAATCAAGGTTGCGAAATTGATATAAAAACTTGACCTATAAAGTACATACATTTGTCAGCATAAACTAAGAATTGTATAGAATAGAAAAGGCAATTCATCCAGTAGACCGGTTTCGTCCTTATTGGGAACTCATCACTTAATGGCCAGAATTTTCCGTAGACAGAGCTCGAACCTGGGTACGTCAGCTTCGGAATCTGGTGTTCTAACTACCGAGACACCCTTCCGCACACTACACACAATTTACAATCATATACTAACTAATGTGACTCGGTTAGTATTTTTACCTTTAGGTGGAATTTATAGGGCATCTATTTAGACCCAAAGTTCAAACTAACCATCCCAAATCTGTCATTACTGAACAGACACCACACTACATGGGGAAGTGGTATTGAAATGAACATTTATGTAATTAAACGAACATTTGTTGCGCGGGCTGTGATGACATTTAATATAATCACTGTTGCGAACTTGATATTAACACGACCCATTAAGTACATATATTTTTCAGTATAAACTAAGAATTGTATAGTGTAGAAAAGGCAATTCTTAGTTTATACTGGAAAATGTTTGTACTTAATAGGTAAGGTGTTTATATCAAGTTAGCAATCTTGGTTATAGTAAATGTTTTCACCGCCCG
>JAQBSW010008630.1:0-33074 GCA_029291075.1 Eudiplozoon nipponicum
CACATCCAAATATTGATTGCTATTCCACAATCTGCTCTCTAAATCTCTTCTTTTTGTTTCAGCAAACAATCGGAAACTCAAAAAGCCTACTGGACTATCTGACGGTATCCATCGGATGGTGGCTTCTCTACGTATTCCATCAGTCCTAACCTCGCTCAACTGAAGTCAGTGATCCCTGTATGCGATACTGGCGTGCAGACTCTCTTCTATCTAGTTGATCTTTCCCAGTCAAATGGAATCTACATTCCATCTTAACGATCTATCACGAAGTTGATGAAAGGATTTCTCTTAATCTCTACACCCCTATACACACTTCATAAATACACCACTTACATATCTTAATTTCTTTTAATTTTTACCCATCATTTGAAATACAATTGTTGACTTTTGTTACAAATAAATTTTTTATTATTATTATTATTATTATTATTCTCTAATATGATTATTATTATTATTATTATTATTATTATTTGTATTACCACTTTGTACATTTCAACATTTAAATTTTCTTATTATTACTTTCTCTGCTAAGATCGTATAACCCTTAATTGTTTTGCCTCTATTTCTATAATTCTGATGCTGCAATCGTCAGTCTGCGTCTACTTCGCGGCCACACCTATTAGACCAATCAGATTACGTTCTACATGAATTCGCAAGAGAGAGAGATTTAAGCACCTATAATTAACGCAATTTAGTTTTCTTGTCTCCGCTCTTACCGTCCTCATCAAAAAGACTTCCATCATCCATGTCAGGACATGCATGCGCTCTGGTCGCCATTATAAGTTTGACTATAGCTTTATCTTACTTAACTTATTACTTTCCATCTGATTCATCTTCAGCAATTCCTATAAACTGTAGATATCTTCCTTTAAAAATCAACCAACAACGAGAATTTCTATCGTAGAACCAGGTAGACCTGTGCCTGCTGTTTGCTACCTAACAGTTTACTCAGTGTACACAGTGATGATCTCCAACACACTAGTGTATATTTCTATCTTTGATTATTTTCAACTCATTGTGAATAGAACATTTTAATTTCAGCTGATGATACTGGATTGAAGTCTACCTTTCTATGCAGTTTAGCGGCTTCCTTATCATTTAATCATCGATGACACCTGCGGAGCTTAACTTTTATCCACATTATTTATGCAAAAATCTGACAATTGCATTGTTTTTGTCAATTTTAAATTTTCAATGACAAATGTAGTAATCGAGTTTCTGGAAATAACCTGCAGCTGTGGCTTCTTACAACAAAAGTTCCTGCAATTTCCTATACGTGGCAATAATCAACCTGAATTTATTCACTCTAACAAAGAAGGGATCTATATCTAGCACCGAGAGAACTTCTCCACAGGCAATTATAACCAAATACCCTTTCTCATTCCTCTGCATCATGGGCGCTTTGTCAGATACCCAGAAATTTCATTAACTGGGATGCCATAAAATGGAGTTAAATTATCACCCCTGAAAAATTATCCTCCTCCTTCTGCCAGGTCCTTGACGCATTGTCTTTTTTTAGCCTCCATCACATGTAACCAACACGTACGGACTTTAATCATGCTAAGCCACATTTTAATAATCTGACTAGGAATTCAAAACTACGCATTTTGGCACAAGCTCGCGCTTACTCACAACGATATATTGATGACATTATTTGGCTTACGATAACCAACAAGAGCATAGCGTTGAAAGGTGCATTCGATTCGCACCCAATTATTTTTGTAAATTCACAATTAGCAAAAACCAACTGTTACACAAATATAAAAATTCGAATATTAACTTCGCTATCTCTGCTGCTAACAAATTTAAAGATGACTATCTAAGCTATCCTTCTTATAGCTAATCCACATCCTCTACTTTGACAGTTGCGCTCAGAAATTTTAAATTTTACAAGCCATGGTGATTCAAATCAATATAGACATTAAATCTTAACACTAATTTGATCAGTATGATGTCGCCGTTAGCAAAATTGATCTCCTGAATTGAAGCTTTTCTCTGCTTTCTGAAGTTTTAACAGGAGTTTATCTGTTACCACTTAACCTACAGGGTGTCTTTAGTCGATGATCTCGACTATTTCGAAAAGCGGCGATGCGTTGATCTCCTATTCTAATAATCTCTATTCTATATCGATCACCGATATGTTCAATAAATGTTTTCACATGATTTTGTAAAACGAAATATACTTCTTTATTAAAGAGATAACTAGCGTTTATCTTTCGAACGATCAACCTGGATTTGTGAATTGGCGCTCTTCCTCCTTCAATCTAGCTAACGTCCATAATCAATGTTAATCTTCAATTTCTCTTTAACAAAATTGCAGTCTTTTCCTTCTGGACATTTCCAAGGAATTCAATCAAATCTGTCTTTTTAAGTAAAGAGATTTCTTGTCGCGTTTATTAACTTATCAGCTATTTTTTCCGAAACCGATCAACGTCTGTTGAACATTTTAATGGTCACTCTCGATCAGTCTCCATCCGGTTTTATGTTCCGCAATGATCAGAACACGGCATAATAATAGCCAAATCGAGTTGTAGAGAAGACATTTAAGTTTCTAAAAATGCCATCGGCATCGTATTTGTCTTCAGCAACCCAGATGCTCCTGGCTACGTGAAATCTCAAACAGGGTGAGATTTTACTCACACTCAACTGGGATAAAACTCTCAAAATTAAGATTGGTTCCGACTCTATCAATCCTTTGACTTCTATTAGACTCTTCCTAGATATAGAGATCATCGATTCTGATAAACACTGAGTCGTCACATTGTCTATGTCACTGGACGTCTAAGTCACATTCAAGCACTTCAAAGAGGCTCGAAAGTATGCTTTAATGCACAGAAACCCATACTGAGACTTAATCTTTTCGACACCTATGTTCTGTCTCGCATATTCTACATCAACGTATTACACTGTTCTCTCACGTTGAAGTCCTATTTGCTCTAGAGCAGATTGTTTCACGCTTTCTAAAACATATTTTTATCTTTGTCAGAATTACCAAGAGCGTCATCTCTGCAAATATCACATCCCTTTGACTAAGACGTCACTTAAGAGTCATATCCTCTGTATACAAATTGACTATTTGCCTAGCGTTGATGAAATTCTCTCATCCTCACCATTCATATGTCACACATAATTGTAGGCTATTGATTTATTTCAATTATACTTCCAATATCTGTATTAAAATCTACCTATTTTCAAGGCCACAAGCGTCATCAACATATTAACCACAAAGAAATATTATATTATAAATTTAAAAAGCGATTTAATTACACCCTGTTAGTAAATTCATCAGAGATAACATTAACTAAATACGTAACTTGTGCTCTTTTGCACTCATCATAAGAATGTTCCTTTTATGAATACCTCTGGATTATACACTGGTTCCATGGTGCTGTGCTAGTGGCAATTAAATATTATCTATGGTCCACTCTAGGTCATTTGATTTAATTAGCAGGTTTAGTTCTATGTAAGCTTCTTTAGTGGATCTACACCAGAATACGTCTTCATCATTTTTATTATTTCCTGTTTGGCGTGTTTTCTTTGCGTTCATCGAATGAATCGGATCAGAAATAATGCGCACATACTAAATGTAACTAAAGAATTATTTCTACTAGGAATCCAAATTCCGTCAAGTTTGAAAAATCTATTCTACTTAATTTTATCCTAATCAAAGCTAACTCCAATTTTTTTATATACGAGGCATGGCTATAGCGAGCTGACAGTATTTTACTTATTCACCTCGCATCACTCCCCCCACTATCACTTCTTAAAATAGAATAGAATATCTTTATTTGGATTTAAACCACACATGTTCCATCAGTTAGATAATAATATTAGAAAATGTACAATATATAAAAGATTTCACATCACATATATATGTCAAATTAGTCTCATATAGATAAGTAAATCTCACTGGTTATGATATACGATATGTCAACATCAGAAAATTCAGCAGAAATGTCACTGCATACGTTGTATCAATTTTAATACATTTATTATACTAAAGGAAAAAACGGTACTTATAATTGATCTCATTTGTAAAATAATTGATTATATAAAAACATATAGATTCATCACAGAAATTCACAGACCTGATAATTGGAAAAATTAATGTATTATTTGAGTGTAACATTATGCGAAAATGAGAACCATGACTAGAAAGTCATTATTTGTAGTGTTGACTAATATGATGATACAATGCCTAACATTTCAATTTAATAATAAAAATGTGGAAATAAAAAATCCAGCAGGTATGTTGCTGATCATAATTATTCTTGTCTTTTATTCAACTACGAGAAAACATTATCATAATTAAAATTAAAAGGATCAATGGGATTGTAATTATTTTCTATTTCAGTACGTAACGGCTCAAAACAATTCGACGACATATTGCGTAAATGTAATTCAAATTCAATTCACGAGGCAGCAATGAGAAACAAGCGAAATTTGCCGTTAACCAATGACGTGCGAACTGCCAAATTAAGGCTATTTAAGCACGGTGAATTTACCATGCTTGTACGTTGTCGCGTTTGCCCTTTGCTGTGTGTTACGTCTGCGTGCTGTCTGCTATCGTCACCTACGCTGAATTTTGGACTTGCTACACACACATTGCCAATTTCAGCTGCACAAATAGTGAAAAGGACCAACATTCACAATTGATCCCCTCAGTGTGACAGTTACAGCAGATCTTCAACAAGATTACTCAGCTACTCATTCGCCACGGATGTCAACGCCACAACAGAAGAAACAACAACCCAAGTCAACCAGAGCTGGAATCAAATGTGTAGGAGTATTTCTAGACACTGCTACACTTGCTGAATTTGCCTGCATTTGGTGGAGAACGCAATACCGGCCCTAATAAGTGCCACAGCAGTACAAACTCAGCTATCCTTGGCTTCTAACTGGCTTTGGAAAGTCGTACCGCATTTACTTGAAGCTGGGGCGTGTACAAGATTGGCGACTGCGCCAGGATACTGAGAACTGTACTGCTTTTTTAATTATTAACAAATCACAAAACGTTTGGTATAAATAAAATCGACTATGTTTCTTTTTCTTTTTTCGGGATTACAGTTAATTGACATCTGCATATACCACGTTTAACTCTGGTTGTTATTCTTTCTAATTTCTAGGTCTTGTGGGCAGTTTTTGTTGGAATGTTTTTTGAAGGAAGGTGTTCTATTCAATAATATTCTCCTACGCACAAATCTGTACATCTTGGTTATCTCGGGTGCCAAACTAGAATGTGTACCCAGAATTTTTTTTTGATTTTGTGAAATTGACTGTACGAAAGTGTAGAACTGTGACTTGTGATTTTGTGAAAGAACTAATTTCATCTGTGTTCTGTGCTCATTACGCCATATTCAACTGTGGAAGCCGTTTGTGGGTATTATTTCGTTTAAAGTCTTTTTATATATTTCCATCTTGCTTGTAAATTTATGCTTTTAAGATCTCATAAGTTTGTTAGAATGTCAGGTCAAATTTTAGATATTGATGTTCCTGTTTTTGATGTAGATAGCGAACAATTCTTTATATGCGTAGACTCCGCTTTCTCCCCGTTTCCAGATTATAAGTCATAAAAACTGTCAAAGGGTTTTGCTAAACTACCTTCTGAATTGCTGCAAGGAATTTATCCGAAGCTTGAGGCCATTAGGAAACTACCTAATTCCATTTTGTTCCTACAATATGAAGTAGTATCCTAGCCGATGCCACAGAAACGGAACAGATAATAAATAAATATGCGCAGTTAGACATGCCAAACCTTGGCCCTATTGAGATTTTAAGCGAAATGCGGAAACGTTGGTATAAAACGAATATTTCTAATCATGAGGCTAATGCTGTTTTTATTAACAATCTTCTTCAGGCACTAAAATTGTTCGCCAGAAAGCTCCCCAACTTTCTCTTAATAGATGACTTTTCAGAGAAATGCGAGTTAGAATTTATGATTTTGGAACCTAAGTTAAATTCGTCATACTTCTGTCCTTTCCGCAGGATGATAGGATCTCCTATTTAGTAAGGACAATAGCAAACGAGGCTAAAGTTCTAAAAGGATTGACCATAGGGAAATCCGAGTTAAATCAGGTGAACGCTCGACCAAACTTTACGCCCAAAATACATTATAACAGGAGGTGGGTTCAAGATTCCCGCAATCCTTTAACAGATATGCCCCCAAATAAATGGTGCTATAATCACCAGAAGTTTTTTATTCATGTCAAGTCAGTCTTTGCAGTTCAGAAAAATTTCCGAATGAATGCCAATTTTCACAGTTGACGGGAAAGACCACAGAAAACAGGCGCAGTAGAGCATCAGGATCGGGAAACATATGGCGCAGAAAGTAGAAGACTATGTTTTCTGCGCATCAACGGCATTAACGGCGCCACAAGGAAGCAATCACTTAAAATCTGACATTCCTATTGACTCATTTCTTCCACGCCGACTATGCTACATAGTTAGCGAAACTGACAATATCAGTCGCAATCACCTGCCTACTTGTTTGCATGACCCGGCCAAACAGCCCAACTAACTTCTGCACCTTCTTGATTTCAGAACCGGCGAAGAATTCATTATATACACAGGTGCAGCAGTCTCACTTCTCAAGGGTGATTCAATGGGCGAGATGTCGCTAGGCGTTCTACTTGCAACAGCTACAGGCCAGCCCATACCTACTTATGGCTGTCGGTATCACTTTACACTTTACCATAAGATTTACGGCGTGAATTTACGCACAACTTCATCATTGCCAAGGTCTCACACAATATAATAGGCCTTGATTTCCTTCTGAAATTTCGGCTCATTGTTGATCTTGCCAATCAAAAGATCATCGACCCCTCCACCGAACTTGAGCAAAGTTTTTGGACACGTGCCTCTGAGCGTTTGGAGTTACATATCATTCAGCCAACCCCAGTGCATCATTCAGCAGAGATATCAGCAGCTCTTAGAGAACCCAAGTCGCGTTCTCAGCAAGCCAGAGCTACGAGTCTCCAATACGATACACTATATCGTCACGGAACGACAACCTATTGGCCTCTACTAAACTGAAAGCTGCCCAAGAGGAATTTTCAAGGCTATTGGAAGAGGGAATCATCTGACCATCGAAAAGTTCATGATCATCACCACTGCATTTATTCTCCAAATCAAACGTATCGTACGGAGCCTGAGGAGATTATCGAAGGATTAATTCCGTGACCAAATCAGATGCATATCTTATTTCAAATATGAGCACCTTACTTAAAAAACTCAGCGTTAGCAATTTCTACTCAGTGATTGACCTCAGACAAGCCTACAACCACATACCGGTAGTGCCAGAATATATTGAATAGACAGCGGTCATCACTCTATTTGGCCTTTACGAATATCTTTACATGTCTTTTGGACTTAAGTGTGCAACATAGACATTTCAAAGATTCATGGAAAAAGTACCTCGCGACGACGCCCCTTACTGTATGTCACATCTCGCTGAAACAATGGTATTCATTCCAGACTTAGAATCTCATGCCAAGCATTTACGAAATGTCCTCTCACACTCATCCAACCACGGAATCAAGATCAAATAAGACAAGACACAGATTGCACCACATCCGTGGACTTCCTAGGGCATCGTATCACGCCACAAGGTATTCAACCTTTGCCGTAGAAGGCGAATTCAATCAGAAATATCAAGTCACCGAAGAATGTTAGCGAGTTGCAGAAAATTTTGTGAGTCACAAACTACCATCGAAAGTTCCTTTCCGGCTTTGTGCAGGCACCTGAGGAATCGAAAAGGACTTAGCAAGAATTCCATCTGAAGACGAGAACACCTGACTCGCCATCAGCTTATTATCAAATACTACAATTCTAACGCTTTCAGATTTGATCGACCACTTCTACTCACGGCGGATCCTTCTGAGTTTGTAATCTGAGCCACGTTGGAACAAGAGATCGACGGAGTTTGTAAAGCTCACAGTTTCTACTGCGTACTCTCCAATCAGTAGAAACGAGATACGACACTTTCGGTCGAGAACTCCTCGCCATCCATGACACAATGCGCAATTCTATCAGCATCATTAGAAGTAGCAGATTTTTTGTTTTCCCACATCATGCACCATTAGTTTGCGCGCTTTGAAACGCGACTTCAACTATCGCCAAGTACCCTGCTAGAGTGGAAAGACAGCGAATAGCAATTTGACATCTTTCATATCAAGGGCAAACAAAATTTCATTGCAGACGCCCTTTCCAGGCCAGACGTCTCGCTACAACCACCTTCGCCGTCGTCATTCACGGTCAACTCCATGACACTTAGTGAATCTGCACTAACGTCATTCCTCCTGCGAACGGAACAGCGCGGTGACATTCACATTTAAAGATCAGTAGCCCGTCACTCCACCAATTTCATATGTCGCCTTTCAGAAGGCTTACCAATTGTTTACTTCACGGGTACGCAGCCCAACAAGCTAGTTCAGAGAAAATTTTTCGACTCAATTAACTCAATTTATCAATAAAGAGGCAAAGCGACTGTCCGACTTCTTACAAATCGTTTCTGGGATCACAGGCTCAGGCAGAACGCTAAACGATGAGTCTCCGGGTGTGCCATTTGCCATAAAAATAAAATCACACAGCATACTCGATCTAAGTTGCAACATTTCCAAACTACTTCTCGCCTAGCCATTGTCCACATTGATATAGTTCATCTAACAAAGCTTCAAGGTTTCAGCTACCTTCTAACTATGATTGGTAGATTTACACGATGGCCTGCGGAATTACCTCTTGGCACCATTTTTGCAGACGAAGTAACTAACGGTTTATCTCTGTATGGATATCCAAATATGGTGTTCCCAATGAGGTCATCACTGACAGAGGCACTTTGCTTCATCGGATCCTTTCAAACCACCTTGCGGTTCAAGGGATGCATCTTACGCCAGACGACTGCCTACCATCCCTAATCTAACGGTATGGTACAGATAATGCATATAGAACTCAAAGCTGCTTTAGAATCCTCGTCTATTAATGGCAATTGGGTCAATGCACTACCTTTAGTTCTGCTTGCCATGCGTTCCCCGCACTCGTGAATCTATTAAAACGTCTGCGTCACAACTCTTGTGTGGCATGGATTCACGTCTGCTCAGTCAGCTTTCACGTTTACTACCCGCACAGGATGACCAACAAGACGAAGCTACCCGCCTTCGACTTCATTTCGGTAACATGTCTGAACAGCAGCCGAGACATACGCCTCGTCCAGTCTTCGTTCACCCGCAGCTCCACAGCTGCAAGAGAGTACTTGTTCGCAACGACACTGCTGTTGCACCACTACAAACAAAGTATCGCGATCCTGCTACACGATTTTGCTCAGACAACCCAAATCCTTCATTATCATGCAAGGTGCAACATCAACATCAGTAAGTATAGACAGGTTGAAACCGTTAATCGAACCGATACTGCGAATATCAAACCTTTACACACGTCTCAGGTTCCATCTGCCTGCAATCTCAACCTAGCAATAGCTTGCTTTGCATAACGCGTAACTGATAGTTTTTACCATTAATTTTTCGTTATTCTACGTATCACATTTAACTTTACGAGCACCACTTCTTGCGCCCCAGGTCACGCAAAGTGACCTATGAATTCACATGATTCATGTTATTTTCACACTCATTTGTCTCATGTGGTATAACCAGCTGTTCTTAGCTAACAATTGTGTAGCATTTTTGCCTGGTATTATGCCATTTCTGAGGTAATGTTTGAGTACACATTTTATGAATATACATTTTGATTTTCATATATATTTTAACATTATCACGTATGGCTCACACCTGAGCTCACACTGCCTATTTTGGTATGACCAGCTACTTTAGAGCAACGCTTTGTGTAACAACACTAAGTAGTTATCAGCTTCATATCATGGTACAGGCCATCATCAATGCATAGCTCAACTTCAACAGTTGCACAGTGACCACTCTACAAATGTCATGACCACAACGTCGAGCACACACTAGTTCCTCTGGTCGTATACAAACACATTGACGGCGATCCAACCTGCCCAGGTTTTAAACCTTGCAATTTAAGTGGCAATCTACCTTAAAATCCTCACGCTGCAGCTCCCAAACCTACACTGCTCTATTTTTCCTCACTGGCTACTACAGCTAAAAATTTGTGTGGCGCAATGCCTAGTGGTTATTTGACATCATATCATTGTTGAAGCAACCAACAAGCATACTTCAGCCCAGCATTTCTGGTACATATTTTTATATGGGCAGAATAATAACCAGTTGCTTAACTTGGTTCAAACTCTGCCATGCATTTTTTATCAAGCCTCACTGAGAGGAATTTTTTTCAGAGAGGAAAGTAATGTAACGGTTCAAAAAAATTTGCCGACATATTGCGTAAATGAAATTCAAGTTCAATTTACACGGCACCAATGAGAAACAAGCGAAATTTGCCATAAACCAATGGTGTGCGAACTGCCAAATTAGGGCAATTTAAGCAAGGTGAATTTCTACTATGCTAGTCATTTGTCGTGTTTGCTTCTGCTGTGCGTTACGTTTGCATGCTCTCTGCTATCGTCACCCACGCTGATTTTTTGACTTGCTTCACACACATTGGGTACTCAGTCAAGCCAATCTTGTTGCTGCACAACTAGTGAGACGGAGCAACATCTACATTTGATTCCCAAGCAGTGTTTCAGTTACGAGATTACTCAGCTACCACTCGCTACGAATGTCAACGCCACAACAGAAGGAACAGCAATCCAGGCCAACTAGAGCTTTTTCTTAAGTGTCTAGGAGTATTTAGACACTGCCACACTAACTGGTTTTCGGTATCTGCCGGAGAACGCTATACCGGCCTTAATGAGGGCCCCCAACAGGTAATAACTTAGCTATCCTTAGCTCCTAACTGACGTTGAACGCCGTACGGCATTTACTTGAAGCTGGGGCGTTTAAAAGCATATAAAAATTTAAAAGAAATCTTAGATGGAGGCGTTTCTCTAAGCCCCTTTGGCAATTGATTGTAAATTTTGTAAATTTTCGTAAAAGAAAATAACTTCCCCGCCATATTTCTCACCAAAGTAGGAGAGACCGCCAAATATCCAGATCTAGGTAGTACTTTTGAATCTTTCTTATTGGATTCAAGTGGAAAACCTTTAAGCAATAGCATATCCTCCGAAACCATAAAGTTTGCAGTAATAAAAACTGTAATCTACTGGCAAATATAGTGCAGAAGAAAGGGCTTATATGTTTTATAACTTTTCTTTGTACAGGTTATAGCTTATTTGGCAAGCCCTTTTTCAATTGATTCCATGTAGTGGCAGCATATTTTCGTATTGACCTAATCTAAATTATAAACATTTGTAATTTTATATCATTCAATGTAAAATTTCTGTATATTAGTGCCCATCTGTTCTTAACACTGCTAACTATCCTTGCAATATGTATCGCAGTAGAAGCTATACATTGAATAGTTTTGACTTAATCATTAATTTATTGCTGAAGTTGATCTCAAAATCCTCATTAATCACAGCATCATGAAAATAAACAATTAAATTCTGTTTTATTACCTATTTTTATTGCTTTCGTCTTTTTACTGTTTATTCTCAGCCCTAGTGTTATCAAATACTTACTTAGGTCATACATATTTAGCGGAAAATTATTTTTTGAGAACTCTACATTTTTGGGTCAATTGGAAAGATAATTTTTAAATCAGCAGAAAATTGCATTAAGGATCTTAGTTTTCAAATGTGAATAATCTTATAAATAGTAGATAATCATTGTCTCACTCAATCGTACATAATCAAACGTTTAATTTTCACCTTGACCTTTTCAAAAGTCGAAACATATTGACTTTTTAGAAAATCAAAATTTGTTTATATTAATAAAGACACGTATCAATAAAATTTTGTGTCTAACACAACAAATATATTCATAAAGCAAAGCAAAATCAGAGCAGATATATTTATTTCATCAATCTCTTTGATCTTCAGATGAGTTCTTATGTATTTTAAATACTTATATAGTTATAAAAGTTTGAGTTCAAGTGTTAATAACTTCATTATTGATTTTTGTAAAATTCAATCTGATAATATTATATGTACTGCTGTGTATTGAACACTTTATGCGCAGTTTGTTTTTTTTGTGTAGTATAATTCGAATTTCTGGTGATATAACATTGCCGTGGAAGATTTTACAAATTTCATAAAAGTTAAATTGTAACGCGCGGCTCCGCGTTACAACCCATCGAATCCCAATTTCGACAGTTACGGTCTTATTTAGGGTCACATATACAAATTCTGGTTTTAGACAATCTTTCTCTTAACTGTGGTTTTAGAGACAATCTCTGTTAGTTTCAAGCAGTTTTAAATAAAATTTCTTGAACTGCAATTTTATTTGTAATTAATAGTGTAACGACAAAAATTAATTGCTAAATATATTGCGTAAATTAAATTCAATTTTATTTACGTTGCAACAATGAGAAAAAGCGTAACTTACCGTTAACCAATAGTGTGCAAGTAGGCTATGGCAACTATTTAAGCGTAAATTTACATGCAGTTCATGTTGTCGCGCATTTTTGCCTTCTGCTTTGCGTTACGTGTGCGTGCTGTCGGCTGTATCATAACCTGCACGCTGGTTATTGGGTGCCTTCACCAACAATTGGCAACATCCGTGACATCTTGTTGCTGTACAACCAGCGAGACGATCCATTAATGCAGAACTTCAACGAAGTTTCGACATCGAGATTACAAAGTAACAACAGATGGAACCACGAAAGCCCAGGCCAACCAAAGGCTCTAGGACATCACACTGAAGGATCTTTTTCTCAGCATTTGCCAAGAACGCAAGACCGGCCCTGTTAAGGGCCCACTATCAGTTCAATAACTCTATATCTATAGCAATTTAACCGAGTTTGTAACGTCGTACGGCATTTAATTGAAGCTGGGGCGTTTAAAAAATTGGCGACCGCACCAGGATAATGAGTATTGTACTGTTTTTTTGGTATAAATAAAATTGACTCTTTCATTTATTTAGGATAAAAATAGATTAAAATTTGCGTTTACTTCTTCTTTATTCTGGTCGTGGTCTTCTGGGAATTTTGTTGGGTGTACATGTGCTCTTAAAAGTCGCTGTCTTCTGGGAATTTTGTTGGGTATATGTGTTCTCTCTAAATTCGAGGATTTCCGGTAAATTTTTTTTGTTATATGCTCTGTTCAACTTTCCTACGTACAAAACTGCACCGTACGTACTCGACAGGCTAAATTGCGGAAAATTTCAATTTTTGGAAGCAGTTACTGTGACGTGATTTGTGAAGGTACTAATTCATCTGTGTTCTGCGCTCATTCAACTGAGGAAGCTGTTTGTGGATAAGAGTTTCGTTAAAGTATATTGATACATTTTCATCTTGCTTATAAATTTATGCTTTTAAGATCCCGTAAGATTGTTAGAATCTCAGGTCCAATTTTAGACATTGATGTTCCTGTTTGAGATGGAGATAGTGAACTATTCTTTATGCGCGTAGACTCCGCTTTCTCCCATCAAAAACTGTCGAAGGTTTTTGCTAAACTACATTCTGAATTGCAGCGACGGATTTATCCTAAAATTGAGGCCATTACGAAGCTACCTAATTCCATTTTGGGCCAGAAAAAAACCAATTTTGTAAACGCCCCAGCTTCAAGTAAATGCCGTACGACGTTACAAACTCGGTTAAAGTGCTATAGATACAGAGTTATTGTACTGATAGGTGGCCCTTAACAGGGCCGGGCTTGTGTTCTTCGGGAAATGCCGAGAAAATGCCTTCAGTGTGAAGATGTCCTAGAGCCTTGGGTTGGCTCGGGCTGTGGTTACCACGGCAAACTGACTATCGAGGATCAAACCGCATTGAATATATATGGAAATCAAATTTAGATATGCGGCTCTCACGTCTAGCAGTCTTGCATACATTGAACTTGACTGGAAATGTCGGATGCACAATTTCTATGCAGTCACGAACATTAACTGTTTGCAGCTTTCGTCACATATACATATAAAATATATGAATTGAACTACCATAGTCTAGGCACGGTCAATTTACGGGTAACAGTGGTGCAATTTACTTTGCAAACCTTTTCATATTACACGTATATTAATTCGACTTAGCCTTCTCACCTCAAGTCTGAACCCATTTCTTCCGACCTAAGCTGAGCATATTTGGAGAGCATAACATCACTAAATGAATAAATGCACCACTACGAGCCTCTTTAATAACAACACCTGACAAAATATCTTGTTGTTACCATTAGTCCCCGAACGATTATTTGGAATTGTATAGCAGGTTCGATGCTTTTGATCATGACTATTTAGAGACACAAATTGTGACTCAATAATATTACTATGTGGTGAATTTTATCTTATGAAAATTGATCTGAAATGGTATATCCAAAAATGAAACAGCAAAAGTCACGAGATCTGATGCTCATTATTACAAATCCATAAACATTTATAAACATAGAATGATGATCTATTATTTATCTTTTGTGCGTCAGAACACGAAAGTTTATTTCTGTAAATATAGTTGCTAAAATCGAATGTGATTTGGTATTGGAATTATCAGCATTATTAGGAAAATCGATGTGCCAAGTTAGGAAATTAGAAAATTTACCTGTCTTACCGGATTATTTTCTAGACATGAGTAAACACCAGAACTTGATTGTGAAATATTATTTATTTTTATGATGAAAAACAAATAAAAAAACAAAAAATCATTTTGGCATATTAATCGTTAATTTATTTCAATTACCAACAGAATTCATAATTCATCTTTACTCACTATTGAATAACATGTTGAGGGACATTATTATTCCATCCAGAATTTTGGCAATAGTACCACATACACTGCCTAAAGTTAATAGTACGACTGCTAGTAATGATTATGAATTAATAGTTATGATATTCTATTCCTTAAATGTAATTGAAGCTATAAATGAAGTATAATTTAAAAACACACAGATGTTACAAATTGATTAGCGGACAAATTTAAACTATTTACACAGCCCTAATTCAGTTGTTAACGATTTTATCGAAATCCGATTAAGAAAAAAGTTATGGATTTCGATACGAATCTATATGGTGGAGCTTCTGTGAAGAGGCACATTAGGAACACTTAGGTTGCTCTGCACTGATAATAATAAATCTACTACAAATGTATGTTATTTGAATCAAAGCTATCTTCTATTATGCAGCTGCAACTTGGAACCAAATGTAAAAGGGTTTGCCTAGTACGCTTAAAGCTGTACAATGAAGGGTTTTGACACAAATTGGCCCTCTGTCATATTGTAACCAAGGAATCGAAGACAAAACTCTTGGCTTTACCATCTGAATGAATCAGAAGATTAATTTATTGCATAAAAATATTCAATTTAACTCAGAGGACAGAGTTGTATATGAACCCGACCGAGATGAGACATCGTGGAAATGGAAAAAGCTATGACTGTATTTATATTTTACCGTTCGAACTCGACATTAACTTTGCTTGCAATAGCAAGTTAGATAAAAAACACATTAGTGTGAAAACTATTCTATATTACTTCATGTATTCTATCTATAAATCTGTTTCGTTTACAATGTACCTTTAACTTTTGGCAAATCTACCGTGTTATTAATATAATATATTATTCAAGATAACAATGAAAATTAAAGTCAGTATATGAATGTGAAGTTCCGCTTTTAAAAAAAACAAATTTTTAATGTTTTTACAATAACATGTAAATGTGGAGGGAATAATAAGAATTTTCAACTATACCTGCTAGTTTAGCTTTTCTAGAATTTAAAAAAGTAGTTCATGTAGATTTTCTCGTATGATGAGAAAATGCATTTAATAAAATATTTTCAGATAATATTCAACAATACGTTCAAGTCATTCATTTTTACACATTTCAGTATTTTATTTGATTATCAAGTTATCAATGCCGCGTTTTGCGTAGCGGGTAATAGCTGTACACGGGCAGTTACACAAAGATCCGATTTGTCACTATTTCCAATTTTGTTTTGTCTTTGATCGGGTTGACTCATTTTTACTTCAATTGGAAATGCGGTTCTATCACATCTTTGATTACAATTTTTTGATCCAATTGAAGTAAAAATGAGTCAACCCGATCAAAGACAAAACAAAATTGGAAATAGTGACAAATCGGATCTTTGTGCAACTGCCCGTGTACAGCTATTACCCGCGTACGCAAAACGCGGCATTGATAACCTGAATGCTTACACACCTGCAAAACATTGAGTTCAAAAGTTATTTTATTTGATTAATTGAATGGGAACTAGTCTGATGATACGCTTTATATATATTTATTTTTTTGGCTTATTGTAGGTCGATTTATGAAAACATTTGCGTATGTATCTGTGTGTGCGAGTAGTGCTTACTCTTACTGTACTATAGTGTAGGAGGTGTTGCGGTTTATGTAAGAGGTTTTGTGGGGTGGCTGTTTATTTAGCGAAGCTATGCCATTCCTACATATGTCTGGCAGCTGATGTCGGAAGAAATGAGTTTCGTGGGCCGTGCTTATGATTAGTCTCAGACCTCTTTCCAATGCGTGATGTGAGAAGACTAAGTCGAATTATCATACGTGTAATATGAACAGGGCGGCAAAGTAAATTAAAATTCACTGTTAGTCAAAATTTACCGTGCTCTTGACGCCAACAAAAGAAAATATTGTCAACACAAGTTAATATTTAGGCACAAAAGCAAAATCATAATAAGCACAATAAATAAATCCAGAATGTCTTAGCAGTTTAGTTACTGTTCACGGATAAACAATTAAAAATACACAAAATATAAATCCTGGCTTTGAACGTTAAATCGCATAAATTATATATATATTATATAAACAAAACCCTATTAATTACAAATAAAATTTTAGCTCAAGAAATTTCAATTAAAAATGCTTGAAACTAACAAGAGATTGTTTCTAAATCCACAGTTAATAGAATGAATATCCAAAACTAGAATTCGTATATGTGACCCTCAGGAAATCCGGATCTTATGAAATTGATACTCGTTGGGTTGTAACGCGAAGCCGCGCGTTACAATAGATCTGGTTATTTTTGTACTGATGTATAAGGTTTTACCCAAGTATCCACTTTATTGACTATCACGTGTACGAATGTTTTTCCATCGTATGTTTTCTTTTGTATCACCTTATTATTAAGTTTTATTTTGCCTCCTTGGTAACAGCGAAGATTGCTAGAATTCTTTTGTTTATCACTCATATCTTTGTGCATATTTTGTGAATGTCAAGAATGTTATTATGCTAATTACGTAACAGATTTTATTCCGTTTATTGCCAGTTCGATTCGTATATGTATTGATGAAATTTTGGTTATGAGATGATTGAGCAATTTGTGGTGGCTGAACGTGCGCTGACCACTACAGGAGCTCCTAGAGATAAGACGTTCCGCTTAGCACCGACTAAGACAAAAAAGGCTAAGACCATGTGCTTTGTGATCCCAATATTAAATCAACATGAGAATTTAAAAAAAAATATATTTGAATCCATTCAAAATGATGACTGAAAAATATGTCTTCGTCGAAGGGTTTTGAAGGGTTTTGAATTTTTATATCGTTGCATTCCCTATGTAACCTGTACCGACGACGTGAAAGGAAAAAATATGAGTAAAAATCGTCATTTACTGGCCGCATATGATATAGGTTTCGACGCATTGGACACAAACTTCAACTGATGGTGACATGTATACTAGTTGTAAGAAATCAACATCAATCAGACGCTATGATGACATCATGGCACTAAAGAGCACAACACAATCTATAAGGATGAAACGTCAAATAAGGCAATGGGTTTGCGTATATTAACAAGCGTGTTTTTTAAAAATTTAGTGTGCGGGAAAAGCATTTTCCTCCTACAAAATCAACCAACAATTTATTTAGAAAAGTAAATCATCGTTGATTCACTTAAAAAAGCATACTTTATAAAATTTATTATAAGAATTTCTGGAACATACATTGTATAAATTATTTAGTGCGCTTCATTGATTCATCCTCGATTTTAGTTTCTGTATTTCGTCTTGATATGCGTTTGAGTGCCATCCTAAGTTTGCCATACATTTCGAATTTTAGTAATGATTTTCATGACTAATATATGTATATAACGAGTCTGTTAATTCTCTCACAAATATTATGATGTCTAGTGAACGGTGATATAATTATTCTATTTTCTGTGATAAATATTTTTATCGATTAAGGTATTTGCGTGTAGCGTTGAACAAAGCGCACATATCAAATTACAATATTTTTAATTTAAACAAAACTGACTTGCTGACCAAGGATGGTGACCATAATATGAGGCACATTAAAAGAGTAATTGAAGTGGCCTCAAAACAAAGCCTTATAGATTTTCATGATTAGGTCAGTTCGCCAAAATCCCGAACACGATTTTGGTGAATTAGGCCAGAGGAGAGTGATCAAACTCAATCAAGCCAAAATCTGGCATCGATCTGGTTTTAGTTTTGAAATTGGGACAAAGTCTCTTCAAGAGCATATTCTTTTGTTTTCCGAATTAACAATATTTAATGGGTCTTAATTTCGTTATTGAATAAATGCCACTCTAAAATCTGAGGACAATGAGGATTCTAAAAAAATCCAACTTAAATAGGCTTAAGGATGCAACTGATAGGTGTGAACTGTAAGCATTTATAGAAGTACGCGCTTGCTCAGAATAAGAAGGACTGGCCTAAATTAGAAATAGCAGACATTCAAATTTAAGTCAATTTAAAAGATTATTTTATTAATTTCATTAAACTGAAAGAGCAAAATTTTGTGAGAGACAAACCGGTTTCTACTTCATTAATATTTTTTTTAAAACGGCAAAATATAGAATGTCTAGTAATTACCATGGAATGGAAAAAAACAAAGTTAAGACACTGTTTAATACAGCATTACGTTTTTGTTTGCCAGCCTGTTTGCAGAATTAGTTGAATTGTCTGCGTAACACACTTATCATTAATGGTCACCAACCAAATTTTATTGATAGATATAAAGCTGGTGACACAATAAAATCCGCTGTGAAAGTTTGTATTGTTGATAAGAATCCTGTGTAAATTCACTAACAATATGAAGTTAAAGATGCAATGAAGCGCATAAGAGATAGACAGCTTACTACTGTGGAAGAAGTTAAATCCTCCGCCTTATGTAAAATAACATTGACTGATAAATTTAAACCACCATGGCTGATTGTAACGAATTTTATTTAAAAAGATTTTTTTCTTTTTATTTTCCAGAACATTCTTTGTTTAAATACTTGATTTTGAATTGTGCGCCATTTTCAGTTTTTCGAGTGTCTCGCTCCTTGACTGGTCTTGTTTATTTTGGTCTCTAGTAAACGAATACATTTCATCAAATATATTACTCCATCAATTGCTTTTGTTCTAATATAATATAATATTGAGAAGAATCGTTCTGGAACAGGTAATTTTGATTCATTCTGTTGTTCACGTATATCTCTTTCCAGATTATTTGTTAGGCAGTAATACGGTCCAACTTTCGCATTCCGATATCCTAACATTAAGTGTCGATTTAATTGTTATACCATTTCGACATGGAGACCGATATTAAATTTGAGGACACAAGTAGGTTAGTGCAGGACATTGCGGACTTGAACCTAGGAGATACAACTGGTAATATAAGACTATCAGACTCTACTGTGAATTTTAGGACTTCAAGCGATCTGGCATCTATGGGGCTTTCAGACTCGAATAGGTTAGGGGCCTCAACACTACTATGATTTTCTCATATTTTGCAGCTGGCTTATTTATAATAAAATTCGCCACCAAACTTTCGCTAATTAGTGTGAATAATAAGATTCCACTGCAGTCTGCACCTAACGTTAACTTTAATTGGAATTGTTTCAGTGGACAGCCATATGTAGGCAGATGTAGTTGAAGGTTGAATTCACGCTTGTCCGAGCATATACCATACTTGTTGTTTCAGAACAAGATTGGTATTTCATGTACGTCTATAACTAAAAATTTAATGTCCTGTTAAAATTGCGATATGCTAAGAAAGCACTTTTCAAATTTAATAAAAGATAGGCGTGTTGGTATTCTTTCCAGAATAAAAAAATTTGTTCGAGAACAAGCATTTCCATGGAGCTCGCAAAGCTCTTTCTTTTGTGTAATTTTACCAAGGCCATTTGTTCTATGCAAACATCTTTTCTTTTGTCTTTTGTTTTCTGTTGTTCATACCTCAGGTAAATTGAGATAAAAAGGATAGTGTAAATACGCTACTATGCAATTCTAAATTTTTTTTAAATTGTGAAATTGCAAAATCTTATTCATCAATTTGATTTGACGCAGGCGACTATATTACGATGTACTTTTAATTTTTTTATTAACCTGTAACACGCGGCTCCGCGGTAAAACCCAACGAAGGTCAATTTTGATAAATATATATTTCTCCTTAAGGTCAAATAGTCTAACTCTGTTTTTATACAATATTTATCTTAACTGTGATTTTAGCAACAATCTCTGTTAGTTTCAAGCAATTTTAATTGAGATTTCTTGAACTGCCAAATTTAATTGTAATTAATAGGGTTTTTTAAGAAATATGAACACCAGCGCGCAATACGCAGGTAACATGCGGTGGATTTTTATACCTCTGTGTTCAAACAATGGATTTATTTATTTAATGAGTATTATCCACATTCTACACAACTACTAACAGTTCCGTCATGATTATAATATTCCAAACTTCAGGTGTTTCTCAATCACTTTCCCAAAACTCTATAGTTCAATGGATTAATATAATTCAAACATTCAAAACCTAGCAAACAGTGGAATAATTATTTGTGATGTTTTTTAAGACTGATTTTTATCCATCAATTATCAGTGACAATATTTATTGTATTTCTTCTCGTCTATTATCAGTGACTTTAAACTAAATTGCAAATCGATCTGGATTTATATCATTGTACTCTTTCAATCATTGACATGAGTTCATGACGATTCAGCCCATTGTGTTTATAGTGATTGCTTGTGCATAAGACATTTAATTGTGTTGATCATATATTATCTTGCTACCGTCTAGATCACGGACTTTTTGGATTAACTGTGAATTGGTTCATACATCGCAACATAACATTCAATATATGTCTGATAACATGTGTGAGTTTTCTTATTTCACCCTACGGAAAAAGTTCAGGGACTGATCATGTATTGGGTAGGGATAAGAACCATCATGAACTTGTAGCAGTAGGAATGGGACAATTTTACGAAATAGACAGCTACCCCGCAAAACCTATTAAAATAACTACAAAACCTCCTACAAACCGTTTTGTCTATCTGCCTAGGCAAGTTGATTAACAACTTATTCCTGTCTCTAAATCAATACGCCAGGACAACAAATTGCAATTAAGTAGGAGCCGTTGCCTCTCGTCAAATTCAAGACCGCTCAAGATGCTTTTACCTGTCAGGCTCTAGAATCTCATTCAAAATATCTTATAAACTACCTGTCCAACTTAGCAAGCATGAACTCAAGATCAATCGTGATATGATACAGACGAAAAGGAACTTGAGTTAAAAATTGAGAACACTCAAGATGTTTTACAAGTCATCCAAAATTTTTCACAGCGTAAGTTTCTTAATTAAATAGGCGTTTGCACAGAAAGTTAAATAACCTGCGATATAATTATATGACCGTAAAATAGACCAGAAGATGTGCGATTTTTTTTGTTTTAACAAAGTTTATCTGGAGGACATTGTAGGCTAAACGAGATGTATCGGTTTCTGCAAATCTAACAAAACACGAAATATGGAGAAGCGGAAGACTAACAAATAAAGAGAAAATAAAGTTACATAAGCATAGATACCTCATGTAAAGAGTAATCACATAGTTAATAATGATTTGTTATTAATGAGTAGCACTGATTTTCTGGTTAACCAATTGCCACATAATATGCATATATTTATGTGTTATGTTTTAAATAATTCATGAATGAATAATTGTATGCTATTCCGCGCTCGGCACATGGTTTATGTGACCATCAAGGTATATTTAAAACATGGAGATAACAGGACGCCCACTTTAATAAATAATGCGATCCCATTAAAATATAACTGTCATCTTTTTAGTTTAACATGGCTTGACACACAGAGATAAAATTAGATTTCATTAAACAATGTGAAATGAAAGGAATGTGCAACTCCAGGGATTTATATGTTTGATAGCAACGATCGTGTAAAATGAGCATAGACGAACAGTGAATGCGAAAATTCTCGCTTTCCAATATACATTGTATTGCCTACAAAAACAATGTTGAATACTTTCATTGGTCTACAGCCCATCTAACAAAATAACGGTAAAATACTACAGCAAGTGAGAAATTGTGTTTAAACAGTGTTATTTGTGCTTCCGCCTGGTTGATCTCATAAGAGCTATTGACCTTATTCTAGAAACACGTGCGTCACGTATTTGTGTGTGTATACAACTGTGCAATTTTCTGTTAAATGTAATAATAAACGCATGTTTATCCATTAAAAAACACTACAGTGACTGAGTGGCAATTTATCCTTTGCAGTCGTAAAACATAACGCTTTATTCTTAGCATGTGAAATGACGTAATTAAGTGTAAAGCCAGTGGTTAAGGAGGAACAAATACGTACAACTAAACCAGTGATAAAATCGTGTCAGGATATATAGACAAAGAGTTATTGTAAAAATAATAAGCTTAATTAAAATATAGAGCTAATTAAATAAAGGTCAAAGAAGAAATAACCTATTGAAATTAAGATCTTAGTCATATTGTCAAAAAAGTTGACAACGAAGTTACAAATTTATTAAGGGTCATGATTTGAACGACACAGTAAGATAAAGAGTAATTAAGAAGGAAAAATATTAATGAAAATATAGCCAGTAATTGCAAAATTAATTAAAAAGTAGTAAATATACAAAATCAAATATACGTTAGTCATAATTCATTATTCATCGCCCTTTGTCAGAGCTAATATTTGTATTTAATTTATTTAGTCGTTGATTCATATCATTAGTTAGGGTTCTGCTTCAAACGGACCACAGCGGGTATTGTAGTGCTAATTTATTCATAATACCATCTCCTAATATAATTACACTAGGCCGCTTAATCGTTTACGTTGCTATGACTTCGCAGCGAACAATTTCTATAACCATCCCTAATAATTGTATTTCCAGTCCTCACTGAATAGTGTGCAATATTAGATCGAAAATTATGTCCATACTTAAACGCAGTTGTTTTTGCCCATTTTTAACCTTACTTGTGGCATAACTTTACCCACAAAAATGAGACTAGTCTTTGCATGAGATTTAATACGCTTCTGATGCGTTTAATAATAAACGTTTTCTATCTTCGAACGAAGTCCACTGCCAAACTAATTAGACTGTATTTATATGGTACTCATATTCTATTTTAATGCTGTAGATTTTACTTTTATTCTTAGTATGTATTAAGTTATTAACATAACTCTAGGATTCTTTATGATATCACAATATATAAAAATATACTTAAAGATTGTTAATTTTATTAATTTACTGGGAAAACCAGAGCACTTTTATATTCTCGCAGTATATTTTATTTCCTCTCATAATGTTTTACATCCGTAATTTCGAAGCAAATTTTGACAATGAATTTATGATGGGGTTTTTATCTTACACGGAAACTAATAGGAATGATACGAACTATGTTATATTGCTTAACTTTATGGCAAATCAATCTTTCCCGATGGGAATGAATATCTGCAAATTCCTAAAAATATGAAGTTTTAGATTAGCCGATATAAAACATAATTAAGAGCAGTAAGCAGATGTCAGTTTTAACGCATACACCAATAAGGTTAAAGAAGTGACAACGACGTGTCTTAATTAAATTTATTCCTATGTCAAAGTAAGTTAAAATTTTAAAAACGAAGGAAAATTGTAGGTTATGAATATCCCATATTTCAAACTAAGCAGAAAAGTAAAAGCAATGGCGCAAAATAGAACATAAGAGGTTTTTTAAGGCAATCCTTCACATTTGGTGGTAAGCTTTCTATCCACAGGAAGAATATTTAACATTGCTCACATCAGGTGTGTACAAAATACAGTGTATTGACTGTAATATCACTTATATGGAGGAAACCATACCCAGTAAATTTAGGAAGAGGGAAACAATAAGTCTGATAAGTCTGATCTCGCACGCCATTCAATGGTGACCACAAATATTATCTGAAAGTTTTGTAGACACATATCAATATTCAGTCTGAACAAAACGACATGTTGGTTTATAAAAATTATAAAAGTTAATTCCATATCTTGTATAGTTTTCGAGAAATGAAAGAGTTTTTTTGCTAAACTCTCAACAGTAGGCGGGTTAATCACAGATAATCGCGATCAATAATCATTTTAGTGATATTTATTGATCGAGCTCAAATCAACATCTGTCTATTGGTTAAAGTGAAACGTTTTCAGTAGATTTATCTTCTTAATCACATCGCCGTCAAAGGTCGAAACTGCAGCCTTGATTCGTAAATTGTTTAAAAGAAATAAACAATGAATGTTATGTTGAATGAAACAGCAGTAGACAACTCGTTAGGCACCGTTTGTAGCACAGCAATAACCAATGCTATTAGGCCGCAATTGCATAAATGAGAAATGAAAACTAGCTCAAACAAACGTTGAAAAATATTTGATTCACTTAAACGCTACTGTAAATTTGCTAGTTGTTAATCGACTTTATGGTTATTTACAATACTTCTTGTTACCATTTTTAATTTGTTAACGTAATAGCGTTTGTTGAGGCCCCAAACCTATTGGTACTTGTAAGCCCCAGAGATGCCAGTTCGCTAGAAGTCCTAACATTCACAGTAGAGTCTGTTTTGCCTACATTGTTATCTGTGTCAATAAGATTTAAATCCATTAGGTCCTGCCCTAAATGAAATACATCTTCTAATTTAATATCGGCATTCATGATCAAGAATTATGATACTTAAATTGACATTTACTAGTGGCGTTTTGAAGGTGAAAGTTGGAAAGCTATATCTTCAGCAATAATCTGCTTTGATGTGTACGTGACCCACAATAATAAATAAATTACCTGTTCCAAGACTCCTCCTCAGTGTTTTATTATATCAGAACACAAGGCAAGTGTCGAAAGATGTTTATTGTGCAATGTTGTAATCGATTATTATGGAGAGAAATGTTAAAAATGTTAAAAATGCAGCAAACGAAAATCTACAACCAGCTCGGAAGCACGATACTCAAAAACTGAAAAATAGCGCACAATTATAAAAATCAAGTCTTTAAACAAAGAATGTTCTGGAAAATAAAAAGAAAAAATTCTTTTTAAATAAAATTGTTACAATCAGCTATGGTGGTTTAAATTTATCATTCAAGGTCATTTTATAAAAGGCGGAGGATTCAACATCCTCTACACACACCACCTTCTCAAAAAAAGAGAGGAACGACTAATAGTAGATGTAATCATCGTTCTTCGGCTGACGTAGTATTCTTCCAGATCGTTTTGTGCATACTGGCGCCCCTGACGTCGTCATCTCGCCCGATATAACATTCGCTGGTTCTTCAATGTCATCTGGTGTCGACAAATAATTTTCATGCTGTGATTCAGTAGAATAAGATTTTGATAAGTTAGGCAACGGTTTTTCAAATTGCTGCATTTCATTATGTGTCTGCAAGATGGGATTGCACACCTCAGATTCGCCCATGGAACGGTCATTCAACGCATCTTTTAATTCGGTCACACCATCAATCCAGATAAACTGGGGAATACAGCGATCCAACGTAACACAATCCTCAATGCCATTTATTTCTATGATGACATTCTTATCAGTCATCCTCTTGACCTTGTATGGTCCTTTGTAAAATGGTGTTAGGCAGTTTTTCCTATTCTCATTAGTAATATAAACATGCGATGCCGATTTTAAATCAGAGGACACATAGCATTTAGTTTTAGGTTTTCTAGTTTTGGTTGGGGCCAAACGACACATCTTGTCTCTAAGTGCTCCTACAAACCAATCTACATAACTAGAAGCCCAATCAAGACTACTTGGAGTTTCAATTAGAAGATCTCCAGGCAACCTTAATGGTTCTCCATAAACTAATTCTGCCATGGAAGTTCCTAATTGTGCCCTATATCTGTTGTGCATGGCGAGTAGTACTATAGGAAGATCGTGTATCCAGCTTGTTCCACTAGTACACCTTAATGCAGCTTTCAGTTCACGATGTAACCTTTCTACCATCCCATTTGCTCGTGGGTTATACGCGCTAGTATGAATTATAGTGATTCCCATGACGTTGAGAGATCTTACGAAAAGCTCTGACATAAATTGACTACCGCGATCACTAGTGACCTTTTCCGGAACACCATAACGCGATATCCAATTATGTAGAAACGCGAACAAAACTTCTTGTGCTGTCATGTCTTTTAAAATCGCCACTTCAAATTGACTTTTAAATCTATCTACCATAGTCAGCAAGTATTTGTTTCCATTTACTTCAGGCATTTCAACAATGTCTATGTGTACGTGTCTGAACCGTCCATTTGGTATTCCAATGTTCTTTACATCGGTCCTAGTATGTCTCCACACCTTACACGTTTGACACTTGGTACAGGCTCTTACCCATACCCGTATATCTTTAGACATATGTGGCCATACGTATCTGTCGTTGATTAATCGTATGGTGGCTTTAATGGATGGATGACCCATGTTATGCAACACTTGGATAATCTTGGCCCGTAACTCCAATGGCACATATGGTCGTGGTTGATTTCTAGATGTTTCGCATAACAACCACTTGCCATTTATGAGCTTACGCACATATCCTGGTCTTTTGGACAATACCAATGTAAAGGGATCCAGTCCTTGCGCTTCTTCGATTTGACTAACGAAATCGTGCATTGATTCTTCTAAACTTTTTAAAGGACCTTGAAATATCGTATCGACATCAGCTTCATTCGGTCGGCTTAGTGCATCTGCAACCACATTCTCTTTACCAGCAATATGAAATACAGTGAAATCAAACTCTGCTAACCGTGTTATTTGGGAATTTACTCTACGAGAGTAATTAAGCCTAGCTGTCTTACCAAGTATGCTGATCAATGGCTTATGATCGGTCAATAACTTAAACTTGTGACCATCTAAGTAATGCTCGAAGTGTAACACTGCGGCATACACGTCTAGAAGCTCTTTGCCAAACGTATCATACCGTTTTTCTCGATCAGTAAGCTTACGGCTATAAAACCCAAACGGTTTTACTACGTCCTGATCTCTTTGCTGTAGCACTGCTCCTAATGCAACATCTGATGCATCAGTGATTAGTTCAAAAGGTTTTTTCCAATCTACAGGTGCTAATGTGGTTACGTCACTTAACATATCCTTGGCCTTTTGGAAATTTTCTCGGTCTTCTTGACTCAAGATGATAGGCCAAGACTGCTTGATCGTGCTCTTTTCAAGAGTGAGATGTCTTGTTAACGATCCAAGAATTCCGGCTAGACCTGGAATGAATCGACGATAATAGCTGATCATGCCTAAGAACCTTCGCAACTGGCGTACTGTTCTGGGTTCAGTTACGTCCTTAATGGCTTGGACCTTATCTTCCAAAGGCTTAATTCCGTCTTTGGAAAGTATATGACCAAGGTATTTAACTGAAGAGCAACCAATATTACTCTTATTAGGTTTGACCACCAATCCATATTGTTCCAGCCTGGTCAAAACCGTTTCCAAATGCGTACGATGTTCGTCTCGTGAACTACTAAAAATTATTATGTCATCAATATATACTCTCGCAAATGGACAATTTTGAAGGATTTCTTCAGCCAAACGCTGGAATGTCTGACTGGCGTTTTTCAAACCAAAAGGCATTCGAAGAAATTCATGTGATCCCCCTCCTGGAAATCTGACTGCGGTGAGTGGTATCGAATTTTCTTCCATTGGTACTTGATAGTACGCTTTCTGGAGATCTAAAGTTGAATAAACCTCATATCCCATTATATCTCGGAGCAAGGTACTCTGGTTAGGGAGAGGATAAGAATCACCCTTCGTCACTGAGTTTAATAGACGATAATTCCCACAAACCCTCCATTGACCCGGTTCAGGTTCTGGGAACTACCACTATTGGGGAAGCAAAATTGGAATTTGACCTTCTACAAATCCCCTCTTTGCGCAATTGGTGAAATTCTGACACAGCTACTTGTTGCTTGTGTTGTGCCAATGGTTGAGCCTTTGGTGAACAAGGCAACGGAGCCACCAATTCTATCTGGTGTTCTACTCCTATTTTCAAACCTATTCTTTTGGCACTAAAAGGTTGAAACACTGCTAGGTGCTTCTCGATTATATCAGCAAAGTCATGTGCGACTGTTGGACGAGGTAAGAGGACTGTTCTAACTGCCGACACGTTAGACTCATTATTTATTGATGTCCCTACGCCTTCTGTGATAGTCCTAGCCTTGGGGTCTAATGCCAGCTTGAAATGTGTCAAGAAATCCATGCCAATGATATGGTCCTTGACATCGGCTACTAGAAAATTCCATAGGAAAGAAGATTTCTGGCCTAATTTTACAGACATTTCTTTCATCCCTTTTACTTCAATTGGACTACCATTCGCGGCCCATAGTTGATAATCAAATGTGGGGCAATCTGCTTCCACCACGTCTGACCTAACTATGCTTACCTCCGCACCCGTGTCTATGAGAAATTCTAATCCAGATAATTCATCCTTAATAATGAACTTGTTGCTGGACACTCCGGCAATGTTTTCAAGATCCCCGCTTAGTGAGAATCGGACTCTTTTGCCCTTTATCTGGGTGCTATTTATACTAGTCGCCTCTTTTGCTTTGAGTATGCCTTTTAAAGGCATATCTGGGAGCCTTTGCAATGGAAACCCCCCCTACGGCTCCTACTAGTGGGGGTTTTTCCCTTTTCCCGGTGACGGATTTCTCTCAACCGGTTTTGTGTTTCCTTTCCATTTGGGTCCACCTAATCGCGGGTAATTATAATTTTCATCTTGGCACTTCGCACTGCGTCCATATTCGCCCTGTGCCTTACCCCATCCGCGTGGCCCTTCGAAGCGTTGACGCGAGTAACTCCTTCGGCGTCTAATATACTGGACCTGACTCTGAAGTTGTGCGACATCACTACGCAAGCTAGCAACTTCCCTACATAAGAAACGCAAACTTTCTTGTGTGGTCAGGTGGTTTTCGGTATCTGCCCTGACTGGCTGCATCGTTACAGAATCTGCCATTACAGCATGTACTTGTGGTTCTTGCTGTTTATACACGCCGTCTAACCCTCTGAGTTTTGTTGGCCAATCTATATTCATTGTGTCAAACACTTCCATTGTTGTTCTGAGCCTAACTGGTAACTCAGCTGTAAAAATGGAGTTGACTACATCATTAGATATATTCAACCTGGAAGCTTTCGTGCAAAGGCGTTCATAAAATTCGGACGGTAACTGACGTCCCATTTTTTCTAAGCGTAATAATTCGCACATTTGTGCTGTTCTTCCAGGCTGATATCTCTGTTGAATTTCTGCCATTAATAACTCAAATGCGTTGTACGGCTTTTCCTTCACAGTTCTGTCTCTGAAATTTTCCAAAGCATTTCGGAAATTCTCAGGCAATGCCATCCATGCTGCAACAAATTTCTCCATAGGGTTCACAATACAATAAGCCTCAAATATCATTTGGGCATCTCCTACCCAACTTGCATGTTTCTCTGACTTATACTGTGGTAGACTAAATATACTTGGACTGGCGTGGTCGCCAAATTTTGTTGAGGCCCAAAACCTATTGGTATTTGTAAGCCCCATAGATGCCAGTTCGCTAGAAGTCCTAACATTCACAGTAGAGTCTGTTTTGCCTACATTGTTATCTGTGTCAATAAGATTTAAATCCATTAGGTCCTGCCCTAAATGAAATACATCTTCTAATTTAATATCGGCATTCATGATCAAGAATTATGGTACTCAAATTGACAATTATTTTATCCGTTTGGAAGGTGAAAGTTGGAAAGCTATATCTTCAGCAATAATCTGCTTTGATGTGTACGTGACCCACAATAATAAATAAATTACCTGTTCCAAGACTCCTCCTCAGTGTTTTATTATATCAGAACACAAGGCAAGTGTCGAAAGATGTTTATTGTGCAATGTTGTAATCGATTATTATGGAGAGAAATGTTAAAAATGCAGCAAACGAAAATCTACAACCAGCTCGGAAGCACGATACTCAAAAACTGAAAATAGCGCACAATTATAAAATCAAGTCTTTAAACAAAGAATGTTCTGGAAAATAAAAAGAAAAAATTCTTTTAAATAAAGTTGTTACAATCAGCTATGGTGGTTTAAATTTATCATTCAAGGTCATTTTATAAAAGGCGGAGGATTCAACATCCTCTACAATGTTGTTCCATCTAGAGCCTATAAGTTTAGAATAGAATATCTTTTTTTTTTTTAGAATAGAATATCTTTATTTGGATTCAAACCACACATATTCCATCAAATAATAAAATTGGAAATTGTACAATATATATTAAAATAATTATCACATCACAATATTTGTGCAATTCATCTCGTGTAGATAGGTATATCTCACTAGTTGTACAATACAATATGTCAATATCAGAAAGTTCGACTGAAAAGAATAATATATACATCACCAAATTAGGAACAATTAAGGTATAATTCGAGTGTAACATTATGCAAAAATTGAGAACCATGACTAGCAATTGATTGTATGTAATGTTAACTAATTTGAAGATCTAGTGCATAACATTTCAATTATAATAATACAAAACTTGGAAATAAAATCTCAATAAAATCTGTTTCCGATAACAATTATCCTTGTCTCTTATTCAACCATGAGAAAGTATTATCATAATCAAAAAAATAAAAGATATCAGCAGGATTGCAGACTTTTCAAGTTCAGTAAATATAGATTTAATAGACATCTTAGATGGAGGCATTTCTCTAAGCCCCTTCGGCAATTGATTATAAATTTTGTAGATTTTCGAGAAAGAGAATAACTTGCTCGCTACATTCCCCACAAAAGGAGGAGATATTGCCATATGTCCAGATCTAGTTCCAATTTCATGACTCTTCCTTATCGGAGTCATATAGGCACCAGTCCACTGGTTCAGATGGAAAACTTTTATACAATAACACATCCTCCGAAACCACAGAGATTGCAATGACGCAAACTGTAATCTAGAGGCGTATATAGTGCAAGAAATAGGACTAATATGTTTCACAACTTTTCTTTGTACAGCTTCTATCTTATTAGACAAACCCTTTTTTAATGGATTCCAGGTAGCGACAGCATATTCTAGTACCGGTCTAATCCATATTATATACATTTGAAGTTTTATATCATTTGATAAAATAGTTCGATTTATTAGTGCCCATCTTTTCTTAGCACTGCCTACTATACTTTCAATATGTCTCTCAGCAGAAGCTGTACATTGAATAGTTATGCCTAAATCCTTAATTTCTTGCATAAGTTTAATCTCAAACACATCATTAATAACAGCATCATGAAAATAAACATAATGAAAGTTTGTTCTGTTCCCTATTTTTAAAGCTTTCGTCTTTTTATTGTTTATTCTCAGCCCTAGTGTAAACAAATATTTACTCAAATCATACAAATCTAAAGTCACATTATTTTTGGAGAATTCGACATTCTTTGGATCAATTGGGAAGATTATTTTTAAATCATCAGCGAATTTGCAAACTCGACCATTAAGGATTTTAGTTTCCAAATTTGCTAATACAATTTTAAATAAAATTGGCCCCAAGCTTGATCCCTGTGGAACTCCACTCGTTACTCGTTTTGATTTTGATATCAAATCATTTACTTGAATACTCATTCTTCGATTATATAGATAGTATTTAAGTAATCTAAAAATATTCGGTTCAATATTCAACAAACTAATCGCATTCAAAATAGCATCAAAAGATATAGAATCAAAAGCTTTTGAGATATCTATAAATACAATTAATGCATCTAAATTATTCTCGTCTAATGTGATTACATGTTTCCACATGGAAAGCATATTGGTAGTTGTCGATCTACCTTTCGTAAAGCCATGTTGACATAAGTCAAAGTCAGCCGGTAACATACGTTCTAAATGATCAAGTATCAATCGTTCTATTATCTTCAAAAACGAAGGGATAATAGAGATTAATCTATAGTCACTGGCGCACGTTGGCTTACTAACTTTTGGCAACGGCTTTGCTACAATCGTTAATATATCAATTGGTAATTTCCCATCATTCAAAATTCTATTTATAAAGTTGCAGAGTGCATTTCTAAATGTTAAGGGTAATTGAATTAAATTATCAATCGAAATACCAAGGTGATCTTTTTGTTTTTTTGATTTGATTTTTAACATCAATTTTATCAATTCATCACTGTCAATAACAAGTCCTGGTTCCTGGCCTCCTAAAGGATCTGATAGTTCTATAAAAGATTTCTCATTCTGTGGGTTGCATATCAAATTGGCAAATACTTCCTCCAATTCACAGAGAAATCCAGACTCAGTTTTATCCACAGGTAGTATAAGCTTTAACTTTTCCTTGTATTTACTGTAATCTGTGAGGAGTTTAAATCCTAATCGAGGATTACTCTTCATTTTGGCCAAAATAATTCGTTCTGATCTTTGACGAATTATTAGCAGTGATGAATTAATTTCGTTATCAATGGAATCTAACCTCATTTGTTTAATACTGTTAATAAGACTACACTTTATTATATTGTCTCGTTTAATTCTTAGTTTACACAATTTCCTATTAATCCGTTTCGGTATAATGTCCGTAAACGTAGATGCCTGAAATAAAACAGATAATAACGATGAAACAGAGGAAACAAAATCATCAGTATTCAAGAAACAAAAACTCTCATAATCTATCAATATGCTTAAATCTCTAAAGAAATTCCAGTTTATTCTGGAACAGTGCATGTGTGCATTTTCATAACTTAGTTTCTGTGTTATGCCACTCAAGCATTTCCATTGTAGAATAATTTGTTTATGGTCCAATTCTTTGAAATAATTGACAACTTCATAACTGTGCGATTTCACCATTTCAATTTCTAAATATACATGATCTAAGCA
>JAQBSW010008631.1:0-33062 GCA_029291075.1 Eudiplozoon nipponicum
TATCTACGAATATACACTCAATCAACTGATGTAGGCCGATCGACCAGACGGTTAATTACTTGAATGGGAGTACATTTAAAATTTAAAGCCTGTTTTAGATCAAATGGTGAATGCACGTCGGCTATTGCACAACACACCGTTGAATCTTCACACGTATGTTCTCCAGACGTAGCATTTAAAATAATTAATAAATGCCATAACAGAAGGGAGTTAACCACATATGAAGATATATGGATAAACAAATTGCATCCGGATTTCTGCAAACACATGAAGTATGTTCAGGCATTGAGCTTGAACAGGAATTGATGCACGAAATTTCACAGTCCCCATTTTTATATTTTTATATTTCATTTTGCCCTTTAATTTATATATAAATAGATGTTCATTTGTAGATACTTGAGAAGAATATGAGTAAGGAACAGTTATTGCATATGATAAAATTTCTTTTTCTGTTTGCAAAGTAAAGGGGTCTAATGAATTTTATTAAGGCTCGCATTCCAAAGTAATATATATATATATATATATATATATATATATATATATATAATGAGATATAGATTAGTGTTCTCAGCACTCGCGCAATCAATGACTGCTTAATTGTAATAATCTTTATTTAAATAATAAATCATCAGGTAGCGTGGCGTCTGTTCAACAATGACAGTTTTGTGATGATTTATTGGAATTTTAAGTCTTAAGATATGTCATACTAGCTCCACCTGCAAGAAACGCTAACCTATATAATAAGTAAATATGTAAATGAAAATTTCGTGTAGTGTTCGTCCGATTGGCTCAGTTGATAGACTCCCATACGCCGAAGAAAATGTGCCTCGGTTTGATCCTTGTGCAAGGTAAAATTCTGGAAAATACATATAGAGTACCTTAAAAGGACGAAACCAGTCTACTTGAAGAATTTTACACTATTTGGGACGGAGAACTAATATATATACAATTATATATTAGGTGTTGGGAACCTAGTATTAAATTATGATCAGAAGGATAAATAAAAGACAGCATCAACGGATAGCATAATCTCGTGCACTTTGTAAGTAAGCTCGAAACGAATATGCACAAAATTATACTTTCCGTTGATGCTGTCTCTAGTTTATCCTTCTGGTCATAATTGAACTAAATTTTAACTATGTTCGAAAAACCTCATATATAATAGCTTGAAGAATTAGATTTGCCACTTGATGTAATACCTAATTCATATTGAAAAGCGTATATATATATATATATATATATATATATATATATATATATACATAGTATTCAATGTTTATATCAAGCACTCAAACGTTATTTAAATAATTGTTTATTTGTCTAAAATATGTGTAGCAAATTATACTTGAGGTATCCTGTTTTATTGATTTAAATACCGAGCAGAAAAAATCAGGAATATTAAAAAAAACCTTGTTATAATTAGATTTTAGAATTTAAATTTAAAAGATAAAAATATCACTTATCTATGGCTATTGATGATATGGTACCCTCATTATTATTCATTAGCATTTTGCCAAAAATTTGAGCATATTATCTACTTTTCTATTTCGCGGAGAATTTTCCATGAAAGTAATGGTACATACGTATTCTTTTTTAATTTTTTTACCGTCGTTGCTTAAAAAGATATAGTTTTATATATTTCTTTGTTCACTTCGCAAGTGTGAAAGTTTTTTCTTTCATTTGTTCATGCCTTTTGTTAAAAACGGTGCTGTACGTAAATAGTACATATAGCGTATTTCGCGTTTATTCTTTTTATAAAATAAGCGCAATCTGAGTGAAAATGAAAAATTTAGAAAGAAATACGAAACATAATACAATGAATTTAATTAAATAAACATATTGATAGCATCTGGTTAATCGCGTACTCCAAGCAACACCATTCTCGGTTTAAATTCTGCATTTACCTAGTTAGGATGAATCCGTCGCATTATAAATTATTCGTGTTATACAACATATAAATTATTTTTTTGGCATATTGTTTAATATGACAATTTTATATAGCTTAAAGTATTAATTGTTTATTAGAAACTATGCGATTCGCATTATAAAAGCGTAAATAAACAAACTTGGCGAAAGAAGGAGAAGATGCAGTGCTTGATGACACAGTTATAATCGAAAAGAAGCTAGTGGATATTTAAATGGCAGGCTTAACTTTATTTCTGGCAGCGTTTTAAAAATACCCTATCAGATGTGGCTCTCTTTGAAGCCTAACTGACATGATTACAATAAAACGAAACCATGGTTAATAGGAGAAATAAACATTCGATTTAATTATCTTTGAATTTTAACTCATATAAGCAACAAATTGTTCTTATTGGCTTGGTCGACCGAATTAAATTAATAAAACAATATTTGCTCTTTCAATGACATAATTTTTTAACACAAATCAGTCAGCTAATGTGACAAAAGTGGGTTCTTAAATTTTTTTCTTAAAAAGTAAATTCTTTTTATATTCCTTTTGAGCCGTGAGCCTAACAGTGATATTAATATGATAATTAAAATTAAATATCAAATAAGTTCTGAATTTCAACTCTCTAAACACCACCGAGAAAGATCAGGTGGTCACCTGGAACTGCAAGACGGGTAAGCAAGGCATTTATAAGTGGAATAATTCCATACGTTATGCGGCAAACAGTGTACAGTAGAACGTCCTGGATAATTCTAAATTATTTGCATATGCACCTCGGGAAACCATCTTGTAGGATATCCAGATTGATGTTTATATATGCATGTATATTTGTAAGTCTGAATGTAGAGCATGCATCTTTTTATTGATGTATATATCGTCGTATATATTTGTGACATATACACACATGAAAGTATGTATTTATGTATGTATGTATATATATATATATATATATATATATATATATATATATATATAGGTATATATACATAAAATTGTGTATTTATATACATGCATGCATGTATGTATACATGTGTGTAAACTTTTATGTCTGTATATATTTATGTATTTTTATATTTATACATGTATGTATTTATATATTGTTATATGTATGTATACTTGTGTGTATGTATTCATGCATGTATTCGTGCATGTATGTATGTATGCACCGATATAAACTTGTTTTTTGTATATATGTACGTATGTATTCTTGCATCCTTTTATGCATGTATGCATTCTCGTATGTATGTATTTATGTATTTATGTATGTATGTATGTATGCATGTATGTATATATGTATATATGTATGTATGTATATATGTATGTATGTATGTATGTAGGCTGTATTTAATGCATATACCTGTGTATGTATGCATATATTTAAGTATTCATTTATGTATGTATAATTATATATGTATGCATGTATATATGTACGTATGTATGATTGTATATTTGTTAGTATATGGATTTGTATGTATGTAATTAAGTGTGTATGTATGTATTTATGCACACGTGTTTTTATTTACCTTAAAGCTTAAATTTGTATAATTTCCCAGCAGATAGTTAAAATGTGCTATAATTATGACACTTATCATAATTGGATTTATCAACTTGGCATTGCTTGATACACATTGGAAAGATCTCATAAAACAAACTTGTACATGTTAGCAGTTCCAAACAAGGCATTACGCACTAATCGATTGACATACCAAGTATCACGTATTACACACTGTGCCTAATCTCAGCGCAAGTATAATGCCCAGGTTCGAGTCCTGTCCGCGGCATATTCTGGCCAATACGTGTTGAGTCCCCAATAAGGACGAAACTGGTCTACTGGATGAATTGCCTTTTCTACACTATACAATTATTAGTTTATACTGACATATGTAAGTAATTAATGGATCAGGTGTTTATATCAAGACCGCAACATTGATTATAATAATAGTTATCACCACCCGCGCAACCAATGTTCGTTTAATTATATAAATGTTCATTTCAATACCATTTCCCCATGTAATGTGGTGTCTGTTCAGTAATGACAGATTGTGCATGGTTAGTTGGAACTTTGGGTCTAAATGGATGCCATATGAGCTCCACCTAAAGGAAAAATTGACTAACCAAGTTACATTAGTTGGTATATAACTGAAAATTGTGTGTAGTGTAGTGTGCGGCAGGATAGCTCAGTGGTTAGAGCACCAGATTCCGAAGCAGACGTGCCCAGGTTCGTATCCTGTCCGCGGCAAATTCTGGCCAGTACTTGATGAGTTCCCAATAAGGACAAAACCGGTCTACTGGATGAATTGCCTTTTCTACACTATACAATTCTTAGTTTATACTGACCTATGTAAGTAATTAATGGATCAGGTGTTTATATCAAGAACGCAACCTTGATTATAATAATTGTTATCACCGCCCGCGCGATCAATGTTCGTCTAATGGTATAACAAAGCCAGCATAATCGAAATATTTAATCTAAAGTAACTCTGCCTTGAGTGTTTACTGGCGACGCATAAATAGGAGTCGGTACTACGCCTCGTAGTCTCTAAATATTTGGCCAATAAATGAAGGAAAATTGGAAGATACATTATCCTATAAAAATGTGTTATAAAACTGTAAATTCATGCAGTATATCATGCCAGTGTATAGATCGAAGGCAATATTATTAGAGAAACAAGGCCTGTAAAAATTCCATTACATTCGTTTTAGAAATACATAGACCTTACCGGTTGCCAAACACTGGCTTTCAAGATTAGCTAAATTTTGCAAAAGTTGAGAACTAAAAACAATTCTTGTTTGCATTTGATAATATCTGTCGTTCGTGCTGATTTTGACATAATCTTTTAATTCCATTTACACTATTCTATTCTTAATACGAATACGGCAAGTAACTACAGCGCCTTTGCCTGGCTGTCTTTTTGCACATAAGTAAACTAAATTAGATCCTATGCGCTAATAAATGTTTAAACAATTACCACGATATTAACATCGTTTTACCTCAGAAAGATAGGTTTTTATATTTAATTACAATTCGCAATTTTTATTTTAATAAATAGAATCTATATTATCAGTTAGAAAACCACGTGACGGTGTTCCTGTAGTTATTCCATCCACTTCCGTTATTTAGTGACAATTTAATATGAACTGAACAAACTTATTGAGCTTAACCAATCATTCAATTCGGTACCTCATCCCCAGGTAGTGTGGTGTTTGTACTAAAACGCCCAATTTTCAGAGATGGGCTAGAATTTTAGGTCTAAAGAGATACCAAAAGGCTCCATTTTAAAGAAATTCTAATTAAATAAATGTATGATGTGATATAATGGAAAAGTTTGTGTATTGTGCAGCAAAGTGGCGCGGTGGATAAAGTTATAGACTTCGAAGCAAACGTGCCCTATTCGAGCCGTGTATCTGGTAAAATTCAGGGCAGTAGTTAAACAGATCCCAATATGGACGAAACTGACAACTGGTTGAACTGTCTTTTATATATGATAAAAAGCATAATATACACTAATATATATATATATATATATAAATATATATATATATCTATATATATATATAAAGAGAGTGGAATTGTTGTTTATTTCAGTATCCCTTGATTTAAATATTATTTATCACCTTCTTAAAACAATGGTCTTTAAAATTGCTAAGTATTTTTAAATACTGTTTTGTTGCGAAGAACTAATATATATGCAAGTATGTATTAGGTTTTGCGAACCTAGAAACAAATTAGTTCAGTTGTGACCAGAAGGATAAACCAAAGGCAGCATGAACGGAAAGTATAATCTCATTAACATTCGTTTCGTGCTTACTGTCATATATTGAATTGAATGATGTCATGCTTACCGCGAAATGTGATAACTGATATCGATGAAGGCCAGAGTGTATGGTTTAACTGGAGTAAAAGGTGTTCGGAAATTGTTGTAATTCTCAATTTGGGTGAACTTTAGCATAAATTTATATCCATCAGGTTGGTATCATGTACCGACTCGGAAACCATAGTGTTGGTATCCGGTACTCATCGATTTCAAAAAAGGTATCAGTTACTAACACAATAGCCATAGTGTTAGTATCCTTTACAGACTCGGTATATATATTATATAGTGTGAGTTAGCATTGAAGTCGTATTGTCGTTGACTTCAGATTATGTTAGCTTCACTATTACAGGTTTACACATTCGTCTGGGAGATTGTACCGTCCTATTATTCCACATTCTTCTACCAAATATATAGTGGTTAAAGGGCGTAATACCGGCTCCTACTGATGAGTCGCCAGTAAGCACGAAACGAATGTGCATGAGATTATACTTTCCGTTCATGCTGCCTTTGGTTTATCCTTCTGGTCACAACTGAACTAATTTTTTACAAGGTTCGCAAAACCTAATACATATATGCTAAGTATTATCGGAATTTTAATGTTGCTTCCTAATCTCTTAATGTTTCGAAACATTTTAATTTGTGAATATTTGACTCTGACGAAATAAAAATTATATATTTAATCTATGATTGAATTATAGTTGATTATTTGACAATGAAGTGAACTTCATTTCTTAATGTTTCAAAACATTTTAATTTGGGAATATTTGACTCCGACAAAATAAAAAATATATACTAATTCTATGATTGAATTATTATTGATTATTTGACAAAGAAGTGAACGTCACGATCTGTTTTTAAGCATATTTCCTTCAATTTTTTTTATATTTGACTCTAAATGATTTTGGTGTTTGCTAAACAGTGGGGACGAGAATAAGCATCTTAATAACGTATTTTTAACTAATTGTTTTTTATTAATTATATGCCAAATTCAGGTGATGAAGTTTCCTTTGTTATATCCAGGATTTAATATCAAAACTTCCCTTTGAATAACACTAAAATTTTTCTTAATTTATCATTGGCTCTCTATGTCAAAGTTTTATTGATTTTCTATTTTTAATAATTAAGACAGCCATAAATGCGCCGTGTTGTAGCGTCCAAAATCATTGCTAATCTAATATTCCTATCTTAATTATAATATTTTAGTGTTGTACTTTATTCATCTAATTCTCCAAGCTGCACCGCTTCAGATTTTTTCTGCAGTACGAATTACTACGACATCAAGGTCAAGTCTCAGGCCTTCTTCTGTAATTCATCATAAACAAAAATGGCTTGCCGAACGGATTCAAGTTAAACATGTTTGCTGCTGGCAACTAATAGCAGGAAAACGTAAATGTTTGTGTTTTCAATTTTATGAGATTTTTCAATTTATGTAATTTAAACACTTTGGATTTCAAAGCAAAGAATTAATTAATAGTGCAATCCTTATCTTCCGAACGAAACAAAACATAATATGGCCTGATGAATTGACTCTGCCTAGCACAAATATATGCAAGTATGTATTAGTTGTTGCGAACCTAGTAACAAATTTGTTCAGTTGTGACCAGAAGAATAAACCAAAGGCAACATGAACGGAAAGTATAATCTCATGCACATTCGTTTCGTGCTTTCTGGTGACTCATCAGTAGGAGCCGGTATAACGCCCTTTAACCACAATATATTTTGGTCAAGAATGTGGGATAATAGGACGGTACAATCTCCTAGACGAATGTGTAAAACTGCAATAGTGAAGCAAATATCATATAGTCTACGACAATGCGACTTCAACGCTTACTCACACTATATAATATATATACCGAGTCTGTAAAGGATACTTGCACTATGGTTATTGTGTTAGTAACCGATACCAACATTATTGTACCGAAAAGGTACATGGTAATAACACTATGGTTTCCGAGTCGGAACATGGTACCAACAAATATATAGTGGTTAAAGGGTATAATACCGGCTCCTACTGATGAGTCGCCAGTAAGCACAAAACGAATGTGCATGAGATTATACTTTCCGTTCATGCTGCCTTTGGTTTATCCTTCTGGTCACAACTGAACTAATTTGTTACTAGGTACGCAATACCTAATACATACTTGTCTATATATTAGTTCTCCGCAACAAACAGTATTTAACTGTTATATAGCACAAATATATTTGGCATAATAAAACATGGCTAAAGTAATATCAATTTTGCGTTAGAAATATTACATTTTTGTCATTTAAATTGAGAAAAATTGTTTTTAATGAATCAAAACTATTGTAAAGCGGTTCTATAAAATAAATTTTAAAGAAGCAATTTTTAGCCAGAACCTGAGTCGACTGCAGTATTTGGTACTTTCAATAGAAAACCTTGAAAAGCGAAAGGAATTAGTTCTAATTATTTACAAACGTGGCACAAAAACGGATAGGAAACTAGTAACTCATACGTAGACGAGCAAACTCGCAAACAAAATCACAGGTTACCTAATTATTTTTAATTAATTATTTTGTTATCGCATCATGGTTTAACAAAGCTCTCTTGTGTCTTTCCTAATTCCATTTTCAGTATAGTAATAAATACCAGGTCGCTTTTCGTAGTTTAGAGGAGTAAACCTATAATGATGAAATTTAAAAAGTTACAATGATTCTTAATTTAGTTTATTCTGTTATACTTTACGCAGTTTCAATACACCAAAGAAATTACACGTAATAGACTGTGCGTATATATGAAATGAATAGGGCCTAGAATTTTATTCTATATCAGTTATTTTTAATATGCGTTTATGCGTTCTTTATATTTCTGTGTAAATCACTATACAAAGTACAGATATAATTCTGAACCATAAATGCGTAATTAGTTTAAAATGTGTACTTATACATATGTATATACACAATCAGACATTGAAAAACTAAGTAACCTTACGTTTCTTGCCAAGTTAGAAATGGAGAAAATCTATGCTTGTAAGCGTAATTTTAAAATTTATATTGGTTTAAAATCAATATTCAGAAAATTAATATACAAGTTACGAAATGTTGAATACTCTTATGCAATAATAAAATTTTATCAACTTTACTAATTTATGTCATGTGCAGGTGACTATTTATTAATATCATAAAAAAATTGTTGTCATATATCTACCTATGAAGCATAATTGGTCAACATGAAGCTTCGGTACGGATTTATTCAATGTAAATAGTATATTAACGTAAAAATTTTCATGAAACAAGCTACTATGAACACGCTGAATTAAATTGGTTTTAAACCACACTGTCGTGTTTTAATGCTATTTTGTATAAATCACGTGGTTCAAATACGTAAAACTCATTTTTAGGGCCTTAATATAATTGTGTATTTTTTAGAACCATTTTTAGATTTGTAATATGATTAACAAAGTTTGAGTTCCAGTTGTTTTGTCCATTAGAAATATTTCGGATTCCATAGTCGCGATCAGTCTTCTGTCCTCTGAGCATCACAATTTAAAAACAGTCTCAAAAGTTATTTATTTAAATAAATGTTGTGAGATTGAAGTAAACACCAATTATATAATAAATAAATTTCTCAGTATAAAATAACCATCTTATAGTGTAGAATGAACAATTCATCAAGTAGAACGGCTTCGTACTTATTGAGAAATTTTTACGTACTCTCCAGGATTTGACGCAGACTGGGTTCGAACATAGGCCGATCTGCTTTGGAGTCTATTACTTTACCTACTGAGAAGTGTAAGACGATGAAAAAAATTATCCCTGGTTTGAACTTTGGTTACTGCAAATTTTGCCAATACTTCACGAATGTTCAATGACAATACTGGTCTTATTAATGGACTGAATTTGCTACAATATATATAAAGTTATGTTCATACGGACAAAGTAAATATTAATAAATAATTTCATAAGTTTTTCAATATCATATATATATATATATATATATATATATATCAGAGTGGATAAAGGCCATTTATTTCGTGAATACTAATCATCGCTATACAATAATTCATTTCTATACATTCTGGGTTTTCAATTGATTATGCTAGTGGTAACAAATCTGACTCGCTTTAACTTCTGTTTCTTGTTTTGGGTGGTTGGTAAGTGTGTATGCGTTTGTATTTGTGTGTGTGCCTATTTGCATGTAAAGGCCATTCTCGTTGTATTGCAAAGTGATATCTAAGATCTTGTCATTATTGTTTTGATGGATTGAGAATTAACCATTTGTGCGCTTTGTTCGCTGTTACATGTATGAATGCTATTTTCCCAGTGTAGTTGATCATTTCACATTTTGCGCAAATTTGTATTTTACACATGGTAACAGCGCCAGTGTGGATTGCAATTTTGAACGCTCATATTGTTTGGAAATTTCTGTCACCGTATGCGTATCTGTTATTTCCTCTTCAGTTTGCTGACAATCCGATTGAAATATTATTAGAATCAAGGTTGCGGTCTTGATATAAACACCTGACCTATTAATTACTTGTATGGTATAACAAAGACATATGTAAGCAATGGAATGGGTCAGGTTTTATATCAAGACCACAACATTATAATAATTGTTATCACCACCCGCGCAACCAATGTTCGTTTAATCCGATTGAATGTTTGTTGATTCTAGTCGAGGGCCTGTTTGGTCTTGCCTGGATACTAGTAAATTGTTGTTGAATTTTTTTATTTTTTGGACAGTCGATTAGAATATCATGTTGATGATATATATATATATATATATATACATATATATATATATATATATATATATATATATATATATATATATAAAATAAGAACAAAACAACGTACTCCATGGAATAACATTTATTAATAAATCTTATTTCTACCAGTATCTACAGCCATTGTTCTGGATTCGTTAGTATATTCGTTCATCCAATCCCACTGTACATTTGTCGTAACCAATCTCCTCTTCGTTATGCTAGCCTTTGTTTTGCGCAATTTAGACCACTACTTTTGCGCAATTTAGACCACTCCTTTTGCGTAACGTCATTTGGTGTGTCATCGCTTTCATTGTAATTGCGTCCGTAATTGATGTATGTGTCGTATTTTGCGAAGCGTTGGCTATTTTTAAAGGCATGTCGGTTATGTCTTTGTTCCAGTCCAATTTAATTTCTTTTTTAATTATTTTCTGCACGTTTAAGCAGGGCTTCAGCTTATTAATTGCAATAGCTTCAAAAGCCAGAAGCATTTTCTCTGTTTTTGCCTTGTAGAGAACTGAAAAATTGTTACTACTAACAGCATGACCTGTGAGTAGTACATGGCCAGTAGACGTAGTGTAATGCTCATAATTTTTTATTTGACATTATTTTGCTCTGGGCTACAAGTTACGTGAAAAACACATTTTGAATAATCTTCCACGGTTTTACATTATCATTCAAACTATATGCCAACTAGTTTTTAATTAAAAAAATTAGAAATATAAAATTAATTAAACAGTGATTATAACTGGTGGACAAATTGACTTGCACAATGATAAAACTTTTCACAGCAGTTCTAAAATTACTATAATTTTTCCGAAATATGAAAATAAAATTGGTCCTTATGTAGATTAGTTTCTCTCTCTCTCATATATATATATATATATATATATATATATATATATATATATATAATGTGAAAATAAATTTAATTTATTAATGAAATATAAATAGAGTAAGGAAATGAAACACTGTAATATGTATCAAAATCTTGAGAAAATTCGTTTACTGAAATTTATTAATTTATGGATATAATTTAGTTCATTGAAAAAACTTGCTGCATATGTAATAATTTATCATTTCTTTATGAAAATTACAGATTTAGGCCCTAACTTGTATTAACTTTAAAAAATGTACTTTCTTTAATAAAGTTGTTCATTTGAAGGAGTTATGCTTCATTTTTGTGATTTGCAAACTAATTTACAAGTTGCCTCTTACGGCGTTAATTTGAGATTCAGCAATAAAATGGCTTCAACAATTCACAAGCATTTACAGACGATGATGCGATATAAAATGTTTTCAATCAATGTATTTTTTGCTCCGAACGGTTTTGTTCCCTTTTTAATAGAATCTTACTTTTGCAAATGAGGAGGTATCACGCATTCACGTTGTTGTATTCGAGCCTGTGGGAGTTTGTAGTTTAGACATTGAAACGTTATTGAGAGAAGGAGCATCGGGTTTAAAAAATATCATCGTCAAGTCGATCATAGTATCAAGCAAGTAAACAAGTAATACTGGCTTCTTCTGATGAGTCACCAGTAAGCACGAAACGAATGTGCATGAGATTAAACTTACCGTTCATGCTGTCTTTGGTTTATCCTTCTGGTCAAAACTGAACTAATATGTTATTGGGTTCGCAACACCTAATACATACTTGCATATACATTAGTTCTCCGCAAAAAACAATTTTTAACTGTAATATCATGAATATTTTCTGGTGTGCAATGCCTCTTCGTAATCGAACCACGAATTTAGGATCTTTCACAAATAACATACGTGCATCAGAAAATAAGTGAATATCTTCTGATTAATTATCCGATCAAACATGTTGGGCATTTTTTATAATCAGGGTTGCGGTCTTGATATAAGCACCTGACACATTAATTATTTACATCTGTCAATATAAACTAAGAATAGTATAGTGTAGAAAAGGCAATTCATCCAGTAGACCGGTTTTTTTCTTATTGGGAACTCATCATGTACTGGCCAGAAATTGCTGCGGACAGAGCTCGAACCTGGGCAGTACATGATGAGTTCTCAATAAGGACTAAACCGGTCTACTGGATGAATTGCCTTTTCTACACTATACAATTCTTAGTTTATACTGACATAAGAAAGAATTTAATGGGTCAGGTGGTTATATCAAGACAACAACCTCGATTATAATAATTGTTATCACTTCCCGCGCAACTAATGTTCGTTTAATTATATGTTTGGCCTTTGGCGGAATACAATTTATTACATGAAACAAAATTAAATTGTTTTCATGGAATTTAATCCCATTCTAATATTCCGCACCGTACATGACATTACGATCTAAAGAAATTAAATATATTTCATTAAGCACATGTAACTTACTAATTTTATTAATTTCCCGCTAAAAATTCAAATTTACAAAATATACGTACCACACCTTTTGTTGCCTCAACCTTGAAACCTGTAAATTTACAAATTCTAAATAAGTTTGTCCTTTCTGTTATCAGTTAACTATAAGATATTTTTTCTTATATTTAATATATAAACTAGATTATATGTAATAAAAATTTAACATTTGATATTTATGTTTAGAATGTGCAATTATACTAACATCTAAAGTGTTTATAAATCAACTTAATTCGTTTCTGATATTTGTCTACAATTGCTATGCGTGCGTCAAATTTAGGAGTTTTATGAACAATTTTCCGTTAATATATCTTTAGCTTGTATTGTAGACCAAAGCAACATTACTTTCTTGTTTTATCTCAAAAATCCTTTTTAGGGCTTTATTTACACGACAAGCAATAGATTATGCCATGCTTAAACTACGAGAAAACGGATTTACACTCAAAATTAAATTGAAGCGTGAAAATTTCGTTGAAAACATCAGTCATATCTTAAATCTTTGAATACTCACGAAATAAACCTTACTTAATTTAAATCTGTTAATAAAGAGAAAGTTAATCTAAAAATTTAATATGTAAGTACGTTAAAATGGATGATAATAAAACAAATTTTTAAACCAGATCCCATATTACTAATGAAAACAATCAATGTTATTAATTGGTTGCTAATTTTTTTGGAGTAGATTACAACTAAGAAGCAAAGTTGAGATGAGTCATTAATTAATTAGTGCCAGAATTGTAGAATGTACATTAAACATAAAATTATTCCATTTCTTAAGAACCAGATGTAATTTAAGATGTTATAATTCGTTAATTAAGGTAAACCTAATTTATAAGCCCCACATTGGTTAAATTCTGTATAAATATTCTACATATATAAATAAGTGGGAGGAGTGACATATTTATGATAAAAAAGGAAATTAATTTATTCTTTGATAGGATTGAAGTAATAAATGTCATACTTTCTCTTGATAAAATTGACTTGCTATAGCGTTTCTTCAATGTGCATATTCATAAAATATTTGATTACTTATTTATTTTACTGTATTAATTTTATTATCTTTATGTACTCCAGGTATAATAAAGTTTCAAAGAATCGTAACCTATTCCGTAAGTCACCGTAGCTGCAATTTTTTTGTGATATATAACAATTGACGTTTTTTGTTAATTTTCTTACGTGTAATACTATTCGATATAATTATTTAAATGAAGGTACAATTAGACTTCCTTGACCTGTCAAATCTGGAAACTATTTGATCGATGTCGAAAAGGGCAAAAATGGTTTCTCTCACGAATTTAATTACCAATCTTATACTGTTTTTAATTTATAGTGACAAAATAGCATAACCAAATCGTGTAATTATAACTTAATTAAAAATTGCATCTCCATGTTGTCTGTTATCCGTCTAATAATGGAAGATTGGCGATTGGACTTTAGGTCGAAAGCGATCCACCTGAAAGAAAGCCCGGCCGAAATAAATAAGTTTGTATGTGACTTCAAGTTGCATACAATGTGCGCCTTTTTTGGCTTTACAGATAAGTTGCAAGAGGTTCAAATAAAGGCTACTTAAATCCTGGTAACTTTTTGTTTTAAATCCAATAACGAAAATTCGGACTAGTTGATGAATTAAATTTTCTATGTTATGCAAAGTTTAGTTTATGCTGACAAAATGGTTATCCATATTAATGTACTATATTTCTTGCGTAGGCCAAAAGCGTTTATCAGTTGGTTCTTTTGGTAATATCTTTGAACACGGTATTCAATTGTGGAACTCCGCATGTTTCTATCGCCTTATTATTTATTTTATTGACTATAGCTTTGCTCTCACTTGTGTCTCTGCACAATCTGTTAATTTAAATAGAAACAAAATTGATTGAGTGGGCGTTGATAAAAATTATTTTAAACACCTGTCTCATTATGTACATAGATTTTCAGTATAAATGAAGCATTGTAAAATATAGAACAGGCAATTCATTCTGTGGACCATTTTCGTCCTTATTTGGAACTCTTGACGTACGGTTCAGGATTTACTGCAGGCACGATTCGAGTCTGGGGCGGAATGCTTCCGAATCTGTTGCTCGAACTACTTAGCCACCCACCCGCACACAACATACACTTTTCAGTTATATATATATATATATATATATATATATATATATATATATATATATATATATATATATAATGCGGTTAGCGTTTTGTGCAGGTGGAGCCACCACGCAGTCCCTTTAGACGTGAAATTCAATCTAACCATGTCCAATATGTGATTAGAGAAAAAGATTCCGACGCAGACGTGCCCAGGTTAGAGCCTTCTTCTCGGAAACTTCTAGACAGTACGTGATGATTTACAAATTAAGACGAAACCGGTCTTCTGGATTAATTACCTTTTTTAATTTGCACAGTGCTTAGTTTATTTTGACAAATCTATGTCATAATGGGATAGGTATTTATAGGAATAAGGCAATCTTGATAGGATTAGATCTTTTTATATGACCAATTTCAAGTGCTATTTTTAATTTACCATATCTCGCCTTGATCGGTTGCACGCTTCTCCCTAACTTTATCCATTCATAATCACCATGGATAGGTTTATTCACTTCAGTTGCCTATAAAAACTCGATCTTCTAAATTTAAGTAATGAATAAGCCAACATGTGTTTGCATTATTTTTTGAAAGGTTTCAATGTATTTTGCCGTTTACCTTCTTACTCCTCTGTCTAAGCCTCACTCCGCTATAATAATGAAATTTTCTGTCCAAATTAGTTTTTCCAATTTAAAATCATTGAGATTAAAGTACAATTGTTGGATAGCCTTATCTATTATCAATTATTTTACCATAAGTTTTTAACCATTAACCCAAAACCATTTTATCAATCTGCAAAATGAAATTTCTCTGTAATTTGTGTTACATATTAATAGGGTTCTTTAAGTGATGTCATTTTAATCCTCGTATTGCCGTGGATAGAATGATTGGAATAAAGATTAATGGGAGTTCATTGGAGTGTTAAGTCGAAAATAATTACTTTTTTCTTTGGTAAATAATGATTCACTCATTCGATTCATTAGAAGTAATAATGCCTGACAAATGTATGTACTTAATGGGTCTGGTGTTTATATCAAGTTCACAACCTTGATTATAATAAATGTTATCACCGCCTGCGCAACCAATGTTCGTTTAATTATATATAACATGATAATTTCAATTAAAACTTCTGGTTACTTATCGGTTAATAAAGTGCTGCTCGTGCTACCAGCTCATAGGAACGAAACTACTCGAAACAGATATGGATTATTATCTTAGTTAAAATGCTTGAAATAATTCACTTTTAAGAAATGGTTATAGCGTTGCCTAATCCATATCTGCTTTAAAAATATTTGTCGCTTTAAACTATGGTGTTCCTGTAATTTCATTATATTTAAGACAAAAAACGCGTTGGATTGAGTGTTTTGCAACAGCAATGAAATTAACTATAATTGAGCATAAAGTTTAAATTTCTTAAAATGCCATTTCTTTCAGACTCAGGCCGCCATAAAAATTTTCTTCTAAGCGATAAATTAAACGCAGTTGCTCTTTGTGGAAGCTTCAAGTAATGACATGCTCTATTCGTAGCTAAACCAGCAAAAGAAATTGTAGATTTAAAAAAAATTATAATATTGGATTGTGTATTTTTGTGGACACCTCTGCCTGTGTGCTTATTTATCCCGGAGGTTTTTGCATATTCCATCTTAATCTTACATTCATTTCTAAATTTACTTTAACAAAAACTAGTTAATTTTATCAAGGTTAAATTTGACGTTAAAACTGCTTATATAACAGCTTTGAATAAACTTATTGTTATCATGAAAATCATGAATTAATTTTAGGAGTCCGATACAAATGTCATCAGAATGTTATTGTATATATGTGATTCACCAAAACTGCCCAATGTGTAACGTGTTATCTTATTATTATTTTATCAAAACAACATATGTTTTTGTGAATTTCTGGCAACATCTTTCATCTTTTAGAAAATGGACATTCATAACCAATTAATGTGTATTTCCCAGTGTACGGACATTCACTAGACCATACAAGTGAGGTGGGGCTGAATCCCACAGTGAAATTAAACCACTTTTAACAGATTCCATTTCATTTCTACTAATTATTTTTGCATGTAAAACATTAGCTTCGTCGTATAGTTCTTCGAATACGCTTTTTGTGTTTGTTTGACAAGTTATCCGCAAAATTGTGCGCTATTATTCGATTGATTAAAGCAAGTCTTAGTGCCAATTTTTTTCATCTTATTGCAGATAACTTAATAAGATTTTAGGACATCTCACATAAATTAGTCTAAAGTTTAGCCAGCTTAACGTTCCCGTTTTTTGTTAACCCTAGTGCCTTAAGCAGAATTTTTGCCATCCTGGACTGTGATTTATAGTTGAAAATTCACTTTCTCTTTGGTCCGACTAAATTTAAAAAACTACACTTGTTTGATCTTCATAACTATGACAAAATTATTTGTATCTATTCGTTAATTTAATTTTTTAAATTACATTATTCTTTTTGCTTCTCATCATTACAGTTCTTGAGTCTAATATTATTTCCGGTTTCGATTTATACTTTTTTCCATCCCGGCATTTTCACATGTGTTTTATTAACTTCATAACTAATTGGTTGATATCTCTTATAGAAAAACAATTTTTAACATATTTTAAAATACAATTTTGACTGAAAATTTTATTTCATTAAAAAGAGCATTTGCATAATAATTTATAAATTGCATAACAAATCTATTTTTTGTCTCATTAATTGATGCCTTTTTGTCGGATGTTTAATAACACGAAATTATGGGCATCATTGATTAACTTTAGGGAAAAGTTGACAATTTATATCCGCAATGTAGATCAATAAATTTCAGAAACTTGAAAGCCATTATTTAATTGATATTTAAATCAATTCTTTGAAAATTACATCGTAATTTATCAACAAAGCTAATTTAAATTTTCCAAGCAACTTTATACTTCTTTTGTTCAAACCTTGAGTATATATATATATATATATATATATATATATATATATATATATATATATATATATATATGCGTCAGATTTGCTAGATTTCATTTATTAATACACAATTGATACTTGCGTGAACTTTCTCCAGACTACCGGTAAAATGTACATTTCCGCTCTGCATTTTCACTTTAAGTTCATTTGGTTTCTTTCAAATATATTTTTTGGAATACGAGCTTCGATATGATTAAAAAGAATATTGTGTTTAACAAATGACGCACACCGTTTGCTATTTCTGCTCAAGTAATTAAAAATGAACGTTCCATATCGAAAAGTAGGCCAAACAGAAATATTAAATGGAGGAAGATATTGTCAAAAATGGTTCAGTTAGAATTATTTACATGAATTATTTCTAAATGAGGCTAAACGCCCGTACATGCTAGTTTTTCTTCCACAAATCACACTTCAATTTATTAATCTACAACGTTTCATATATTGGCAAAATATGTTTGTTTGTATATGTTGACAAATGGATATATATATATATATATATATATATATATATATATAATTGGTGTTTATTTCAAGTTTACAACCTTGATTTAAATAATTGTTATCACCGCCCGCGCAACTAATGTTCGTTTTATCCGATTTGTTGCTGCATGTTTGCGAATCTTGCTCCATAATTTCGACCGAGTGCATTCATCTTCGCTGAAATTAATACCAAAATTCTTTAAATATAAATATGTGTTGGCAATAAAAGAAAACTAGGCTACCCGTTATGCATGATAGTAGATGATTTACGTTGCCTGACATCAAAAGCAGACGAACATTTACTGCAAAGCGTGGCCGGTTTTGCGATTCAGTGGACGAAGTTACCTCCATTAGTCTAAACGTTCTGCCTTCTGCATTCACGGTTAGTTTCCACGCCTTCCTACACATTAAACACGATTATTTGTAATGAGCTGCAATACCAAACTTCTTTCTTGACATGATACTGGGTGGCAGAACTCCAATATTGCAATGCTATTTATGCATGTATTTTTCGGCTTAAATAAAAGTTAATTTGATAATACATATCAACTAGTACTTAATTTCTCGTCTCTATGCATACAAAGTTGATTCATCAATTAGAACAACATTAAGTATAACGCTTTTTAGTACTGTATGCCCAAATATATCCCAGAAAATTCCGCAAAATTTGAATAAGTTCTATTTTCCATCATGTGATGAATAAAATTATTAACTTCGTTCTTAACCGTAAAAATAACTTATATTCTCAAATATACAAAAATGTAAATAAAACATTTTTAAAGTGATAAAAATATGTGCTTAGATGTCACTAACTACTATAAGATCTCATATTGTTTAAGGTATTTAATGTGTAAATAATTTAACAAAAATGTGAATTTGACAAATTATTGCAAAATAGTTTTAAACAAGCGAGTTATATTTAAGACGCATCGCTTTGTTAATTTATCAACACGAATTATTTTTAATTGATGACAAAGTATTGGCAATTTTTATCGATTTTTGGAGAATTCAAATATTAGAATCGATACCTATTGACAAATGCTACCACATCAAGGTTATGCTTATTTTAAAATTGTTCTCTCGTTTCTCATTGCTTTGGCACGATTTCTAATTTTTTAAACGAATTTCGAAACATGAAATGTACTTTATTTTTCGTGCGTTCTCATTTGTCAAAAATATATACGTTTATTTCCATATGCAGATAATATGAAAAAATATATTATGCAATGTTTTGTCAATATCCTTATTCTGCAAAAATAAATTAAAGCTATAATACATAAATACATTGTTTCTTACTAAAACTCGTTTGGTTCATATCGTGTTTTGGCATATAAGACCTGGCAAACCAGTCATTTATTGTGGAAGTAACATTAAATGCTTGCTTTACTTACTGCGGCTGAATCCTTTTGGAGGATAAGCCGGCCCCACATTTCAAGGAGTTTCTTGGGAATTTGATACAAGTGGTGTCCCCTCACCACTCGGCTTTTTGATCGAGGACGCACCTCTAGCCTTTGCACATCCAAGCGCAGTCTGCAAGGCAGCAGTAAGTTGCATGGTTGCCGGTGGCTGTTGAGAGCTCATTCGCCATTCGGAAGTACGGGGTACTGTCCAGGAGTCCATGTAATCCTGTGGCTGTTGAACCCTTTTGTGGCGGGGAACACACGCCGAGTCATGGTGCCGTCGTCGGGCTCATGTGGTATTTTATAGGAGATCCGATTGCCGGTCGGAAATCCACCACGCCCTGGTGACACCACCGCCATAGCCTCGTTAGCCCATGTACGATCGGCCATCGAGACATGGTTGACACCGTCGTACCACGTTGAGGAGGGGATGGACCAAACTCTGGCCAAGCATACTTGATAAATACACTAAACCGTGAGAAACTTTGGATATAGTGGTATTTGTGATCAGATGTTTGACTTCGAAACGAGCGGTCGTATTCAGCTGATTCTGGACTACTTAATGAATTTCATTAGCTATAAATTATTTTGTATGCTCTATACCAAAACTATGTAGATACCAGACAAATGCGTGCTTATGTTTTAATTAGAGTGGTATTGTGCGTATTTGATGGAATATAAGTAACCAACTACGTTTTGGTATGGGTTGAATTAATAATAAAAATGTAGTTGTCTATGCAGTAGCAAAAGTTTTTATTGAATTTTACTTTATTTATTTTTCGTTCACACACAGATTTTGTTTTTATTTGTTCACATTTGTAAAATATTTTTTAATGCAACAACATATTTCTTTAGCAACATGCACACGCTTTTATGCATTTAGAAAGATTCAATCTTAATTTTTCATCAGACTTGCATCGGAACTGATGGAAAGATCACGGTTTCTCTGCATAAACACGAAACTTGAGCTTTTCTTGTATCGCGGTCGGCGATAACAATTATTACAATCAAGGTTGCGGTCTTGATATAGGCATCCGACACATTAATTTCTTACATGTCAGAATAAACTAGAACTTTTATAGTATAGATCAGGCAATTAATCCTGTATACCGGTTTCGTCTTTATTGAGAACTTTTAATAATTCTTATTATCACTTGCGCAACTAAGATTCATTTTATTAAAAGCAAAAATAGACTTACCAAGTTACATTAGTTGGTATATAAATGATAATTGTGTGGAGTGTAGTGGGCAGCAGGGTGGCTCGGTGGTTAGAGCACTAGATTCCGAAGCAAACGTGCCCAGGTTCGAGTCCAGTCCGCGGCAAATTCTGGTCAGTACATGATGAGTTACCAAAAAGGACAAAACCGGTCTACTGGATGAATTGCCTTTTCTACACTATAAAATTCTTAGTTTATACTGACCCATGTAAATAATTAATGGGTCAGGTGCTTACATCAGGACCGCAACCTTGATTTTAATAAACATTACAAATGATACCAGTATCATTTACTTCATAATTCGTAACTATTTAGATGCTGAAAAAGGTAGTAAGATAATGGAGTTGTAAAAACTGGGAAACAACGGCGGCAACGTCGTTATTATAGATATTATTATCATCACCAATGCCAGTAAATAAACAATGAAATAACAACATATACTGCCAATTTTACTTACGATGCGCACCTGTCTGTACAACCGAAGATAGTTGGCTCAATGAGAAAATACATATCAAATAGTAATTCAGACACACCAACAAACATAAGGGAATATTTGGATGTTATTGGTGAAGAATATTTTGCATTAGGTATTTCTTTTTTAACGTGGAGTAACATTTTAGAAATTAATTTATTTACAACGATATATTCAGGATAAAATTGTATGGCACATAAATCTCGTTCTACTAGACTATGCATCAGAGTAGATGTTTATTAGACTTTGACACTTATATTCCCGAAATCAAATATCCGTCTAAGACGCCGCACTCTTTATTTGACCCACAGCAGTATTATAGACTTGTTATTGGGATTTTTGGAGTTTTGCTGGCACAGACTGAGTAGTGAACAAAAAATCTATTTTAAAGTGACAATGTATTGTCAACATAAGTTCGTAGTATATTCTCGATTTGATATATAAAATCACTTCCTACAATATATACCAACAAATAACATAAATACCAACAAATGATTGATCCTTGAAGTAAACACCAATCACATTGTATTTAACCAGTCGTCGGAAAACATAGAAAAACTACCACCAGTCGCACGAATTGACGCGTTTCGACCTTCCATGATCATCATCAGAGTACGATGGCCAACTAACTACCGAGAATAAAACCACATTGAATATATATGGACATCAAATTTAGATATGCGGCTCTCACCTCTAGCAGTCTCGCATACATTGAACTTGACTGGAAATGTCGGCTGCACAATTTCTATGCCGTCACGAACATTAACTGTTTGCAGCTTTCGACACCTATACATATATAGGCAATACAATTTAATAAAAATTGATTGCGCGGGTGGTGGTAACAATTCTTTAAATCAAGTTTGCGAGCTTGAAGTAAGAACCAATCCCATTGTATTTAACCAGTCGTTGGACAACCTAGCAAAACTACCGCCAGTCGCAACGCACTCACGCGTTTTGACCTTCCATGATCACCATCGGTGTACGACGGCAAACTGATTGTCGAGAATTAAACCGCATTGAATATATATGGAAATCGAAGTTAGATATGCGGCTCTCACCTCTAGCAGTATTGCATATGTATGTATATGTGGCGAAAGCTACAAACATTTAATGTTCGTGCAGCAGACAGTTCCTGTCAAGTTCAATATATGCGAGATTGCTAGATGTGAGAGCCGCATATCTAACATTGATTTCTATATATATTCAATGCGGTTTGATCCTCGATAGTCAGTTTGCCGTCGTACTCTGATGATGAACATGGAAGGTCAAAACGCGTCAGTGCGTGCGACTGGCGGTAGTTCTGCTATGTTTTCCGACGACTGGTTAAATACAATGGGATTAGTGTTTACTTCAAGCTAGCAAAATTGATTTAAAGAATTGCTACCACCACCATACGCAATCAATTATTGTTAAATAATGGATCGTATCAAATATTCTAAATGAATTATTATTTAGTTGACAGGTGTACCTTTAAACTTCTCACGGTTTAACAAAATTTGTGTTGAATTTACTGGTTCAATATTCCCGTAATATTGGTTTTAAAATCAGTTATATATTCTGTCAATATTACACTAAACCTTTATCGGGATTAATCATTTTTGTAAAATCAAGCAGTTAGTTACTGTATAAAATTCGAGTAAATTTAATGCATAGCATTTGTCGTTATAATTAAATGAATAAATAAATAAATTTATATATTTATATATATATATATATATATATATATATATATATATATATATATATATATATCGCAGAATATAAGTCATATCGAAAAATTGCCTATTTGATTTACTGCATTTCGTATAATCATTTAAATTTTTAATCAGTATTATCTACAGAGTTACATGCATTTACCTTTTAAACGGATGGTGTCGATATATATATATATATATATATATAAAGATACCATTATTAAAATTATCCACTTCCGTTCACTCAATCATGTCTAACTTAAGAACGATAATTTATTTAATATCACATGTTTTTAGATAAACATTTATAGAAAAAACAATCTTAGTTTCATATTTATGATTAAATAATACTTTTATATATTGTTTATATATTATTGGATATATCATGCTTGCAACCTTTATTTATATTATTGTTGCATGCCATTAATGAAATATAAAGTTTGCGTGCTTGAGGTAAACGCCAATCCTATCACGTATACATTTTTCAGTATATACTAAATTTTCTATAAGGTAAAAAGTAAATTTCATCCAGTATGTTTGTTTCATCTTTATTAGGACCACTTTAATTACTGTCTATAATTTTGTCACAACTGGACTCCAACCGGGGCACAATTGTGTTGCCGACTTTGACTTCATCTTCTGTGCAAACTTGTTGTACCTTATACCCAATTTACGTTACATACTAAATTTATATTTTCGGTTGTCTTTTCTTTCAGATGGAGCCAATGAGGCTCTATATAGATCAAAAGAAGGAACTTTAGGTCTAAAGCGATGCAACTTACGCTCCATCAGATTCGTGGGTGGCTAGTTGGAAGTTTTAGCTTAAGGGAAGCAGCATTGGCTCAATTTGCAGGAATCGCTAAGCAGAAACATATATTAGTATAAAACTATAAAATATTTTTATGATGCGGCAGGATGGGGCAGGGGATAAAACTATATACTTCGAAGAATATGACCCTTAGTTTGAGCCAAGGCCGTGTCAAAATTCTGGACAGTTCTTGAATTGTTCTAGATAAGGACGTATCAGGTCTATTCGATCATTTGCATTTCCTACAATTAAAAAAATTATATAAAGTGAATTGTTGTTTATATTAAATAAAATAAATTTAAATTATTTTTAGCTCCACTCATTTAATGAATAATTAGTTCGTTCTCAAGATCTTCAATTTAATAACATTTCTGCAGGTGGTGTGGCATCTAATCTATAATAACAAATAAGAGGTGGTTGGTTAGAACATTAAGTCTAAATTGATTCAATATAGGCTCTACCTGATAGAAAATTTTCTACAAAACTTAAGTTAGTATATTATTGAAATTTATTTGGGGTTTGCAACAGGGTAGCGCAGTGGATAGAGTCATAGTCAGAAAACTACGCGCCGCAATTCGGTCCCTATCCGCGGAAAAATTCTGGGCAGTACGTGAAGTGGACCAAATAAGATCGAAACAGGTCTACAGGTCTAAAAATGTGTATATAAATTGAATTGATATTTATATCCTGTGCGTAACATGAATTTAAATAATTGTTATTGCCACTCGTGCATTGTAAATAATGAGGTAGTTTTATAACTCTCCAATTCAAATTCTCCAAGTGGCGTAATGTCTATTCTATAGTGACAGAATATGAGTGGTTAGTTGAAACTTTAACATAGGCTCCACCTGATGGAATATCTATCCAAAAACTTAAGTTTGTACATAGTGTAAATTATTTTATGGTTTGTAGCAAGGTTGCGCAGTGAACAGAAACAAAGTCAGAGAAGAAGATGCCGCGGTTCAGTTTATCGGGATAGGCATTTCAACACAGACATTCTGAAGAATTTCGTATTTAGTTTTATCAAATTTTTATTCTTCCAATATAATGTTTATCATTTCTGACAATTTGGCGATCCAGCATTTGAAAGCCGCATTCTGTATCTTCTAGCAGATTTGGTTATTCATATAGTAGACCAGGTACATCAGAAGAAAATTAGTGACCACTGAAAACCACAAACGTTATATAGATTACACATTTCCTGAACTCCATGAATAGTACATTCCAGAACAAATACAAAAAGAATTCAAACATACGACATGGTTTTAAAATATTTACAATTTCATAATGTAAATATTTTTTAATTAAATTCTTATGTAATTTTTAAATAACGGATATATATATATATATATATATATATATATATATATGATCATATTAACTAACTTGTTACTAGCCAAGCCTAAACACATGTACCAAGTTGTGCGTATCAAATAAGTAAGATATATTAATGATTCCACACTAGTGATGAACAGGAAAACGACAAAGTCCAAGTCACGATTTTGTTGATGGTTCGGTGCATTCCAATAATATACATCCTCGAGAAATATTAAAATAAACTATGCAAGTTTGATGTTTATTTTTAGTTATCCCGTGAGATGGCGACATCTTCTATATCCGATGGATTGAATTTTCTCTCTTATGCAATGTTTATCTTATACTGAAGAGCATTAACATGATAACACACAAAAATGTTCAGTAATCACGCAAAAATCAAGCAAAAAGAATGCAGTGCACAAGATACACTTCGATTCAAGCGGGTAACGCGTGAGATTGAGCGTGAGTTTCTCTCGACTGATGCTCGACCCTGCGCGCCAACTAGTGGGACGTTCTAGAAACACGGCTCGTATCTCGGATTTGGGCTCGTATCATGAACGAAAATATGGCACGAGCTCCGGCTCGTATCCAAAAAAAACTTGTTTGTTAGGCTGCTCGTATCTCGAGGTACCATTGTACATTTATGTAAGTGTGTGTTTTTGTTCTGGCATTTTGGTTGAAATAATTCAATGTGTTGGAGGATGAATACAAACGTGAATAGCCTTATAAAATGGATAATTTATACTTTCACACAAATTGTTCAAAAGTGCGCACATTTTATACGTGTCAGAAAATAAAATTAAAGACAAGAAAACTTTTTAAAAATTGTTGCATTCTTTATGAAGGTTGGCTATGATTTGTATTGTATAACATCGCACACTATACAGCATTCCACAAAAGCGCTTAAGATTTGATATGTGCTATGCGCCATTTATATATTACCTGGAAAATAGCATATGTATACTTTTCTTTTTAAATCGTTATTATCAGTGAAATCAGTTATACAAAGCATTTGTGATTACATACCAAGACCATTCTAGATATATCATGTTATTTGACATTTTTAATAAATTACATAACTATTACTTTTTCAACAATATTTTCTTCGCATATTTGTGCATCATATGGAAAGTCTTTCTTAAATTCTATGCCATTAGTTAAACTTTCTGGTAGAAATTTTGCCTAAAATGTACGAATTTTGCAATTAGTCAAAGAATTAAAATTGTTTTCTCGTTGTTTTATAATAAATAAACATGTATTTGTTGATTTTAATTCAATGTCCTGTGTCTTAGCTTTATTGCAAAAACATTCCAATCTAGCATAACGTATATTAGTTTGGTTTTTCTAGAGGTAGAATACAAGAAACTGTTGCTCTTTCTGCTTTAACTAATTGATATTTTGGTCAAAGTAACAAATGATTTCGCTCAACCGAACAGTAGATTCCCGTTAGAAATGCTTTACTGTGCAAAAATGTGTAAAGGCCTTTTACGTTTTTCCAGGAAAGTATAATTAATTGGTGATAGATGCTTAAAATCAATTATTAAATTGGATTTTAATATTTAAAACCCATTTGAATTTAAAATTCGTATTTAATATTAGCACATCTCCTGTAATTTTTTATTTTATAATATCAAGCTTACATTATTTGATACAAATATTCTATTCAATCATTGATTGCCGTTTCATTTGTAAATTAAATCACAAATTAAATTAATAAGTTAATTTATATATACATATCTATATATACATATATATATATATATATATATATATATATATTTAATAGATTTTGAAATTTTCAGAAAGAAATACCTATAAAAAATCAATCCTAAGATAGAAGACCCCTTCTCATATAGATGCACACGCCTAAACACACCTGAACTAAAAGCAGTCAGCTACAACATACACGAACGATTTCTGCAAGTATAGACAAATATAACTCAAAATCAGACAAGTTCCCACGCTTTCAATAAAACGTCAAAACAGGAAATTTTTTATTTAAGTTTTATTTCTGTTGATATTATTCACCAACTAATTTTGCCTATTACTCCACAATGAACAGGAAGTTCTACCATTTTTAAACGTTCTTATTCCGTATAGTATTATTCATAAATCTTCAAATAACTGACATGTCCCCGGGTGGCGTGGTGTCCGGTCTATAATGTCAGATTGAGGGTGGTTAGTCTGAATTATAGGTCGAAAGTTATGCAACATAGGTCTTACCTAAAGGAAAGGCTAACCAAAATCATAAGTTATTATATAGCTGAAAACTGCGTGTAGTATACTTCAGGGTTGGTGCAATGGATAGATTCCCAGGCTCCGAAGCAAATGTGCTTTGCTTCAAGACTCGTTCGCGAAAAATTTTAGACAAAACATGAAGTATTCCTTATAAGTACGAGTGATTCTACTGCATGAATTGCCTTTGGTACATAGGGCATAATATATATACACATATATATATATATATATATATATATATATGTCCTGTCTTCGGAAAGGTAACTAATGCTGTTCCTAATTTAGAAATATGCATTCAAAGCAGTTACACAGCGTTGATCTGGCTCATTATTATGTGATTTTGCTCATGAATCATTTTCTAGTTAATAAATCTCTTCCATCATGACGTTATTTGATCTTTATCAAAGGAATTTGGAGTATTTAAGTAACAGGTGTTCAGAAATAGTTGTAATTCTCAATTTGGGTGTACTATAGCATACATTGATATCCATCATGGTGGTACCATGCACCGACTCGACAACCATAGTATTAGTGCCATGTAACTTTTCGGTACAATAATGTTGGGATCGGTTATTAACACAATAGCCATAGTGTTAGTACCCCTTGCAAACTCGGTATATATATTATATAGTGTGAGTTAGCGTTGAAGTCGCATTGTCGTAGACTATACGATGTTAGCTTCACTATTGCAGGTTTACACATTCGTCTAGGAGATTGTACCGTCCTATTATCCCATTCTTGACCAAAATATATAGTGGTTAAAGGGCGTAATACCGGCTCCTACTGATGAGTCGCCAGTAAGCACGAAACGAATGTGCATGAGATTATACTTTCCGTTCATGCTGCCTTTGGTTTATCCTTCTGGTCACAACTGAACTAATTTGTTACTAGGTTCGCAACACCTAATACATACTTGCATATATATTAGTTCTACGCAACAAACAGTATTTAACTGTTATATATCGGAGTATTTAATTAATATTAGGCTATGCTCGACACTGACAGTATACAGATCTTGCATAACACTTAAATGAAATAAGGTTAGTTACATATACACACACATACACACACATATATATATATGCATATTTTTTTTAAATTTATTGATTTATAATGTTGAATATTATCTTTTTATGAAAATAAAACACTTAAAAATTAAGAGTATTTTAATTCTGCATAATGGCCGGTTTATTGCGAGAAAAGACAAATAATCATTGCAATCCTTCAGTTATACTCATTCTAGATTTTAATTTTACTAATTAAACAAGAGCATGTCATACTTTCACATTCACATGTATATCCTTTTAGCAATCATACGATATTTGTTGATTAATTGCATGTGGATTTTTGAGTGTTTGTGGTAATGCGCCTACAAGAGTGTATGGAATAGTAATCTTACTGCATTGAAAAATTGTGTCTGAGACCTGGTTATTCTTGTATTGATGTGTTGACTTCACTGATATGGGTTGAGTCGTTCATGCGGATTCCTCAGAATTTGCTATAATTGTGTCGTCCAACCGAGAATAATTATCCCTAATTCAATCCGTCAAAAGTCATTTTGCTAAACACAAATGATTTAATTTTAAACACTGATTCATAGGAGATTGCTCGTACAAAACAAAACCTTCAATAAAACAAGATACAAATAATTATTATTTCATATTCACATATGCAGCTCGAATGCTACCTCCATTAGTGTCCTGAGAGCATCATCTTAATTCATGCACTTCGGCGATGACTTTCTATTGTATTCTCGTCAGCATTTGATATGACCATTAGGGCGTTCTCGTTCTTTAAAATTTACTACTGCCACATGATGAATTAAGCTTTGACTAGAATTTCTCATTTGTACCATTGTTTTCCCCTGTATGTTTTCTTTTGTTTATCATGGTTTATGAGTTATTTTTTGTCCTGCTGGTAATGGCGAGGAGTGCGCAAATTGATGTGTTTATTGCTCATTATGTTATTCAATTCTGCCACTGATAAGGAGGAGATTGTTAGCACAGCGGTTTCAAGGTTTCATATCTTTCTAAGCATCGCTGAATGAACATTCCACCTTTGCTGTAATATATATCACTTTTATTGTCTTCAGCTAAAGTAAAACACTTAATGTTTGAATTCGAGAAACTAATTTTCCTAAAAAATGTATATTTTGTATAAGGTCCATTGCATTTGAATTTTATTAGAAACGTTATATATATATATATATATATATATATATATATATATATAATGCACGAATTAATCTTTCTAAGCATAATTACCATTAAACATAGGAAAAGTTTATATTTTGATGATCGCTATTTTCTTATCATATTGCTTGTATTATGAATTCAATAAATTAATTGCACAACAATAAACTATTTTAATACAAAGAGATTCTTTATTATGTCATTTTTGTATGGATGGATTGAGAGTTAACCAACTGTTCACGTCTTTGGTGTTACTTGTACGAATGTTATTTTCCCAAGTGAAGTCTTTCGTTTCCCCTTGTTCTATATGCACATATATATATAAAATATAATTTATATAATAAAATTCTGGCCTAACCAGAGCAATGAATATTATTTAGGAGATCGATTATTGAACACGTATTCAAAACAAGTTCCAGAGCCAGTAATGCATATCTATGTGATTGCGAATAAGAGCATATATTTGTACATACACTGAATATATATATATATATATATATATATATATATATATATATATATAGTTCTGTGAGCAATTTTACCAATCTTTAATTATTTCGTGTTGTACGAAAGAAGTTTGATCTAAATATGTGCTAAAATATTCTTCTATAACCAGTCTATAAATCAAATTGTTTATTATGCATATCGTGGGTTGAACCATATATATTTAGTTTTAAGCCTGAACTCAAACACTGGACATTGGAGGATTAGTGTTTAATTTAAGTCAGTTGAGTTGATTTTAATAACCAAGTAATTGGTGATTTGTTGCCGTGGAACATGCTGACTAGCCAATTATGATTACAATCTTTGGTCGAAATTCCGCAAAACCAACATACATAACGCTGGAAGAATAACATCAATCTAACCAAATTTAAAATGCTTTTACTCTGAAAATCAGCTCCTGAGTGGTTTAAACGTTGTTGCCAAATCATCAATGCCTTAGGTCAGGCTTTCACAAAGTATTGTTTATAATTTACGATGTAGAAATTCAAAAATATTTAAGCAAAAAACATTCTTTTTTGCAATTACTTCGAAGCAAATGTCAATCTGCTTTATCAATTTTTTTTTAGTAATGGATCCAGGAATTTTTCTCTAACCTAACCCTGTTTAATTGACTTCGCGTGCAGTATATACTTCCTTTCATGCTGTCTTTAATTTATCCTTCTGGTCATATTTTAACTAATTTTTTCACAAGGTACCAAAACCTATTAGACAATTACATTTATATATATATATATATATATATATATATTTATATATATTAGTTCTCCGCCACAGACAGTTTCTAACTGTTACATAATTTGCATTTTCTTTCCAATTGGCTACGAAGGCGGAATTTAAATAATTAAAATACGTGTTTGCTTTTAAATTGATGCTTTCATTTAATTGTAATGTATCCTAACTCATATACGTCAATATCCATTTTGGTTTAAATTTAATTTTTATTGTCACTTCTATTTTTGTTTCTAAATTTTAGCAACATCCTATAAAAGTAAAATCATTCTTACGATGCAGAAATGCATGATAAGATATAAGTGTGACTTTTAAGATGTACATCATTATTATGCTAAGTGCATTTAATAAAATCATTACAATATTTTGCAACTCCTTCTGATATTTAAAATGAAGATTTTGCAACAACTTTTAACCCCGCAAGTATGTATTATGAGTTGCCAACCTACTAACAAATTAGTTCAGTTGTGACCAGAAGGGTAAAGCAAAGACAGCAAGAACGGTAAGTATAATCTCATTCACATGCATTTCCTGCTTACTGGCGACTCATCAGTAGGAGCCGTTATTACGCCCTTTAACCATTTTATGTTGGTATCGGTTACTATCACAATAGCCATAAAGTTAGTATCCTTTACAGACTGGGTATATATATTTTATAGTGAGTTAGCGTTGAAGTCGCATTGTCGTTGACTTTAGATTATGTTAGCTTCACCATTACAGGTTTACACATTCGTCTATGAGATTGTACCGTCCTATTATCCCAAATTCTGCACCCAAATATATAGTGGTTAAAGGGCGTAATACCGGCTCCTACTGATGAGTCGCCAGTAAGCACGAAACGAATGTGCATGAGATTATACTTTCTGTTCATGCTGTCTTAGTTTTACCCTTCTGGTCACAACTGAACTAATTTGTTACTAGGATCGCAACATCTAATACATACTCGCATGTATATTATTTCTCCCCACAAACTTTATGTAACTGTTTTAGCCTCGCATTTTCTAAATTCGCTATATTGCGTCGAAGAATTTTGGCCTAACAATAGATTTAGACGAAGTGTAAAAGTAAATTTACAAGTAATCTTTTCATGTAATATAATATTTTAAATTTAAAAGTAAATAATAGTAATCAATTACTGTTTTACTAAGTAATAATTAAACGTTTATCGGTAGTAATCATTCGAAGAATATATATATTACTTCATTTTACTGATATCTAAATATAAATTGAGCCTATTTAGTAATTAAAAGTCGGAATATGTTTAAATCTTTTTTATTCCTCTAGAATGCACGGCTGCATATAAATAAGTATTTGGACGGTCTCTTGAAAAATAATTTCCTCTAAATTGATGACGAAACAATCGCGAATTTTCGGCATTAGATGGGCTAACAGCGAAACGCGGAAAATATTTATTGTATTCATGCAGCATTGGAGAATGTGCGAGGCTGACAAACTCCAGCTAATTGAAAATGATTCATCGAAATCAGATAAACAACTGCTGACTTGAAGTTTTCTTAAAGCGAAGGCATTAAGAAATTTTAACGACATGGTAGATACTGTGGTGTTAAATAGGATAAAAATCGGTTTTCTCCAATTTGGGGCTATCTAAAAGTGATTAAATTCATTCACTTAGCAGAAATATATCACCTATTATTTTCTTGGATTACAAGCAAACGATAAAAGTAAAATCTGGAATATTTCGACTCAGCCTTATGTAGGAAAGTAGCCTATCCAATACCTATTAGGAATTTAGCTTTGATTGCAACATAATTCAAATTAATTCCATACTAAGGCAATTGTCATTCTCGATTCTGCTTAAGTTTTATTGGCAAAATGAAGTCCAGCCACTTGGCATATGAATAGCACCAGCAAATAAATTGCCAATTCATGGCTTTCAAGTATTCTAGAATTCAAAATCACATTCTAACACAGCACCAATTGCCGCTTTTTTGTTTATTGCCATTTGAATTCTCGGTGGTGGTAAAATAATATGTGTAATAAATCATTTATGATATATATAAAAAAATAATAATAACAACACTGCAATACATACCCCGCAATACACAGGTCACTCAATGCGGCTGGCTTACACAATTAGTATACCTGGGGGGGCGATTAATTTGGTATAAATGATG
>JAQBSW010008632.1:0-33062 GCA_029291075.1 Eudiplozoon nipponicum
ATTTAAGGGGGATGCAGTTTCCCAAATGGCACAAAAGAAAGTTGAAGCAGCATTAACACGCACATTTAATGCAGCTAAACTACAAGTGTTAATTAGGGTAACACACTTGCCTTTACCAGTAATCAAAGAGAAACAGCCGCTAATGTCGATATCAAATATTATTTATCAATATACATGCGCAAGTTGTCGATCAACTTACGTAGGCCGATCGACCAGACGGTTAATTAGTCGAATGAGAGAACATTGCAACTTGAACGCCTGTTTTAAATCAAATGGTGAATACACATCTGCTATTGCGCAACACATCATCGAAACAACGCACGTATGTTCTCCAGACGTAGCATTCCAAGTAATTACTAAATGCAAAAACAAAAGGGAGCTAGCCACATACGAAGCCTTATGGATAAACAAATTGAAGCCAGATTTATGCAAGCAGAAGACGCACATACAAGCATTGAGCTTGAACTGGATGTACGCACGCAATTGATTGGTTTCCGTTTTTCACACTCTCTCTATGTTTACATATTTCTATCTTGTTTTCTTTCCAATTTATATATAAAGTCTAATTCTTGTTCTACACAATATTTATCTTAACTGTGATTTTAGCAACAATCTCTGTTAGTTTCATGCAGTTTTAATTGAGATTTTTTGAACTGCAAATTTAATTGTAATTAATAGGGTTTTATTTAATAATAATACACACCCGCGCGCAATACGCTGGTAACATGCAGTGGATTTATGTGACTTAACGCTCAAACCCAGGATTTAATTGTTTTGTATGCTTTAACGATTTTTACACAACTACTATCAGTTCAATTATGATTCTTCTGATCTATATTTCAGATATTTTTCAATCATTTATCCGAAACCCTTTTGTTTAATGGATTTATGTGATTTAACAGTCAAAACCTAGTAGACAGTGGACTAATAATTTGTAGTGCTTATTGTGATTACTTTTACACGATTTTTTCTTTGCTTAATTATATTTTGAATAAATCAATCATTTGATGCTGTGGCCTTCGCACATCACCCTTTTGGAAAGGGACATGGATTAATCATGAACGCGGATCGTAATAACAGAGCTATTTGTCTATTTAGTGCGAAATTATCCTCCTATATAATATCTGGTAGCTGTTATTACAATCCGCGTTCATGTTTAATCCATATCCCTCTTCCGAAGGGTGATGTGAGAAGGACAGAGCATCAAATGATTCTTTTATTCAAAATGTTATTAAGCAAAGAAAAAGTCGTGTAAAAGTAGTCACAATAAGCACCACAAATAATTAGTCCATTGTTTGCTAGGTTTTGAGTGTTAAATTACATAAATCCATGATTCTCAAGTTTCGGGTAAATGATAAGGAGGAGAATGCAGAGATCAGGAAGAATATTGAACTGCTAGTAGTTGTGCAAAATGGTTAAGGCATATAAAACAAGTAAATCCTAGTTTTTGATCGTTAAGTCAAATAAATCCACTGCATGTTACCTGCGTATTGCGCGCGGGTGTATATTATTATTTAAACAAAACTATTAATTACAATTAAATTTGCAGTTCAAGAAATTTCAATTAAAACTGTTTAAAATTAACAAAGATTTTTGCTAAAATCACAGTTTAGAGAAATATTTGTAAAACCAGAATTAGACTATTTGACCTTAAAGAGAACTATATTTGTCAAAATTGAAATTCGTTGGGTTGTAACGCGGAGAGGCGCGTTACAAGTTGATTAAACGATATATTTTTTAAAAGTGTGATGAAGAACGAAGTACAAATACTACTCTTGACCAGAAGATAAGTTTCTTGCTTTATGTATCGTTGTGTGCAGTTCACTTCGTAAATTACCTGGCTTATCCTACCGGTAGTATAATGCTTGTCTCAAAGATTGAGCCATGTATGCCTATGTAAAGGTTCCTTTACAGCGTTATCACGAATGGCTTATTAAATAACCTATTAGTATTCTAATAAATTTGATTCTTAAAAATAGTATTTAAAAAATGAGGTTAGATTTGATTGATAAAGAAATTAATTCATCACTGCTGATAATCCATCTGTAACGACACAAATCAATCGCCGACATATTGCGTAAATTAAATTCAAATTTATTTACGTTGCACCAATGAGAAAAAAGCAAATTGCCGTTTAACCACGTTTAACCACGTTTAACCAATAGTATGCAAGTACACATATTGCATGCTATTTAAGCACGATAATTTACCATGCAAGTCAGTTGTGGCATTTGCCTTCTACCTGCTTCACGCGTGTGCGTCCTGTCGGTTGTCAATACGTGTGCGCTCTGTCGGCTGTCAATACCTACTCATCCTGTTGCGGGATACCGGAGAGACGAGCCAATTGAGTGCAGGACACCATCCACAACGCGATCACAGCTCAACCACGGGAGCAACAAATCAACCAGAGTCCACCCAAGGCTCTAGGACATCTTCAACGCGGAAGACTTCAAGAGAACGCATTACCCGGCCCTCTTAAGGGCCCCCATATCAGTAACTAATCTCTATTCAGAGCACCTTAACCGAGTTTGTAACGTCGTACGGCATTTACTTGAAGCCGGGGCGTTTACAAAATTGGCGACCACGCCAGGATATTGATTATTGTTCTGATTTTTTTGGTATAAATAAAATTGACTTCCTTTTTCATCTATTTGGGATAAAAATAGATGAACATTTGCGTTTACGTCTTCTTTACTCTGATCGTGATCTTCTGGGAATTTTGTTGGGTATACATTTTCTCTCTAAAGTCGTGGTCTTCTGGGAATATTGTTGGGTATACATATACAAGAATTGCGTTTTATCTACCGTGATCGTGGCCATCTGTGAATTTTTTTGGGTATATATATATATTCGTGGTTTGTGTTGGGGGATATAATAATAATAGATTGACATTTGTGTTTTCTTTACCCTGACCGTGGATTTCTGGGAAATCTGTTGGATATATATTCGTGGATTGGGATAATAATAACACATCGGCATCAAAGGCCAATGGGTCCTTTGTTCATCTTTTCTACGTACAAAACGGCACCGTACGTACTCAACAACTCAACTTCGGATTGTTGGAAACAGTGACTTATTTGTTCTGCTCTTATTCAACCGTGGAAGCTGTTTGTGGGTAAGCGTTTCGTTAAAGTATATTTATATATTTTCATATTGCTTTTAATTTATGCTTTTAAGATCCCGTAAGATTGTTAAAATGTCAGGTCCAATTTTAGATATTGATATTCCTGTTTGGGATGGAGATAGTGAGTTATTTTTTATGCGCGTAGACTCCGCTTTCTCCCCGTTTCCTGATTATGACAGTCATCAAAAACTGTCAAAGGTTTTTGCTAAACTACCTTTTGAATTGCAGCGACGGATTTATCCTAAGCTTGGGGCCATTAGGAAGCTACCTAATCCCATTTTGGGCCTACAAAACGAGGTAGAATCCTTGCTTGGACCCACGGAAACTGAGCAGATAATAAACAATTATGCGCAGTTAGATATGCCAAATCTTGGCCCCATAGAAATACTGAGGGAATTACGGAAACGTTGGGATAAAACCAACATTTCTGACCATGAGGCTAAGGTTGTTTTTATTAACAATCTTTCCCAAACATTAAAACTCTTTTCCAGACATCTCCCCAACACTCTCTCTATAGATGACTTATCTGAGAGATGTGAGTTAGAATATAGGGTTTTGGAACCCAAAGTGAATCCATCATCCTTTTCTTCACCCCCGCAAGATGATAGATACTCCTCTTTAGAGAGAACAGTGGCGAACATGGCTAAAGTTCTAGAAGGATTAGCCATTACCAAATCCGAGCTAAATCAACTGAATGCTCGACCAAAATTCATTTCCAAGTCAAATTATAATGTTAGGCGGCGATCGAGATCTCCGCAATCCTTTAATAAATATGCTCCAAAGAACTGGTGTTATAACCACCAGAAGTTTTTTATGCTTGCCAAGTTTGTCTTTGTCGTTCCGAAGAATTTCCGAATGAGTGTCAATTTCCACAGCTGACGGAAAGGACAACAGACTGCAGGAACAAGGGTGCATCAGTATCAGGAAACGTCTGGCGCAGGAAGTAGAAGACCGTACTTTCTGCACATCAACGGCATCAACGGCGCTACAGGGAAGAAGCCAACTACAATACGACATCCCTGTCGACTCTTTTCGTCCACGCCGAATTTTTCACATAGAGAACCAAATGGACAACGCCGGTCGCAATCACCAGCCTACTTGTTTGCATGACCCGGCCAAACAGCCCAACGAGCTTCTGCACCTTCTTGATTCCAAAACTGGCGAAGAGTTCATCGTGGACACAGGTGCGGCAGTCTCAGTTCTAAAGGGTGATTCAATGGCCGAGATGTCGCTAGGCGTTCTTCTCGCAACAGCTACAGGCGAGCCCATACCAACTTATGGCTGCCAATACCGCACACTCAACATGGGTTTACGACGTGAATTTTCCCACAACTTCATCATTGCCAAGGTCTTACATAATATAATAGGCCTTGATTTCCTTCTAAAATTTCGGCTCATTGTTGATCTTGCTAATCAAAAGATCAGCGACCCCTCCACCGGACTTGAGCAAAGTTTTGGACACTTGCTACCGAGCGTTTGGAGTTACAGGTCATTCAGCCAACCCCGGTGCATCATTCAGCAGAGATATCAGCAGCTCTTTGAAAATACAAATCGCTTTTTGATCTTAACAATTTAGAGCTACGAGTCTCCAACACGATGCATCATATCGTCACAGAAGGACAACCTATTGCACTCAAGAAGCGACCACTGGCTCCTGCTAAGCTGAAAGCTGCCCAAGAAAAATTCTCAAGGCTTTTGGAAGAGGGAATCATCAGACCATCGAAAAGTTCATGGGCGTCACCACTGCACTTAGTCTCAAAATCAAACGGATCGTACAGAGCCTGTGGAGACTACCGTAAGCTAAATTCAGTGACAAAATCTGATGCATATCCTATTCCAAATATCAACACTTTACTTGAAAAACTCAACGGCAGCAATTTCTTCTCAGTGATTGACCTCAGACAAGCGTACCATCACATACTGGTAGCACCAGAGGATATCGAGAAAACTGCAGTCATCACTCCATTTGGCCTTTTTGAATATCTTTACATACCTTTTGGACTTAAGTGTGCTACTCAGACATTTCAAAGATTCATAGACAACATACTTCGCGACGACTCTGCTTATTGTATGTCATATCTCGATGACATTATGGTATTCAGTCCAGATCTAGAATCTCATGCGAAACATCTACGAAATGTCCTCTCACGCTTATCCAACCACGGACTCAAGATCAACTGTGACAAGACGCAGATTGCAACTTCATCCGTCGACTTCTTAGGGCATCGTATCACGGCCCAAGGTATTCAACCGTTGCCGTCAAAGACGAATTCAATCAAGAATATCAAGTCACCAAGGACTTTGAGCGATTTGCATAAAATACTGGGAGTACTAAACTATTATCGTAAGTTCCTTCCAGGCCTTTCAAAACAACTTTATCCTTTGTGCAGGCACCTGCGGAACCGAAAAGGACTTAGCAAGAATTCCATCATTGCTTGGTCATCCGAAGACGAGGAATTACTTCGACTTGCCATCAACTCGTTAGCAAATGCCACAATGCTAACGCATCCAGATTTTGAAAAGCCATTTCTACTCACGACAGATGCTTCTGAATTCGCTATTGGAGCCACTTTGGAACAAGAGATCGACGGAGTTCGGAAGCCTATCAGTTTCTACTCGCGTACATCTCAACCAGTAGAAACGAGGTACGACACTTTCGGCCGAGAACTTCTCGCCATCCACGACGCAGTGCGCCATTTATCAGCATCATTGGCAGTAGCAGATTTGTTGTTTTCACAGATCATGCACCACTAGTTAGCGCACTTCGAAACGCAACTTCATCTATCGCCAAGTACCCTGCCAGAGTGGAAAGACAGCTTTCTCGTCTAAGCGAATGGCAATTTGACGTCTTTCACGTCAAGGGCAAACAGAACTTCATTGCAGATGCCCTGTCTAGACCAGACGTCTCTCTACAACCACCTTCACCGTCACCATTCACTGTCAACTCCGTGGCACTCAGTGAACCTGCACTAACGCTAACTCTCCTGCGAACTGAACAACGCGGTGACATTCACATTCAAAGATCAATAGCCCGTCACCCAACCAAGTTCATATACCGTCTGTGGGAAGGCTTACCAATTGTTTACTTCACGGGTACGCAGCCCAGCAAGCCAGTTCTGCCGACCAGCCTTCAGAGAAAAGTTTTCGATTCAATTCACTCAATTTCTCACCCAGGAAGCCAAGCGACTGTCCGACTACTTACAGATCGTTTCTGGGATCACAGACTTAGGCAGAATGTTAAACGATGGGTCTCAGAGTGTGCTATTTGTCAGAAAAACAAGATTACACGACACACTCGTTCTAAGTTGCAACATTTTCGGTCTACTTCTCGCCTAGCCATCGTCAACATCGACATAGTTCATCTGACAAAGGTTCAAGGTTTCAGCTACCTTCTAACTATGATCGATAGATTTACACGGTGGCCTGCGGCATTACCTCTTGGTACCATTTCTGCAGACGAAGTAACTAACGGTTTTATCTCTGCATGGATATCCAATTATGGTGTTCCCAATGAGGTCATCACGGACAGAGGCACTTGCTTCTCATCTGATCGTTTCAAAACCACTTTGCGGTACATGGGATGCGTCTTACGCCAGACGACTGCATACCATCCCCAAGATAACAGTATGTTAGAGAGAATGCATAGGGAACTCGAAGTTGCTTTAGCATCTTTGTCCATTAATGGCAACTGGGTCGATGCACTACCTTTAGTTCTGCTTGCCATGCGTTCCCGTACTCGAGAATCCATTAAAACGTCTGCGTCACAACTCTTGTATAGCATGGATCTACGCCTGCCAAGTCAGCTCCCACGTCTACTACCGGCACAAGATGACCCACAAGACGAAGCAACCCGCCTTCGACTACATTTCGGTAACATGTCTGAACAGCAGCCGAGACATACGCCTCGTTCAGTCTTTGTTCACCCACAGCTCCACACTTGCAAGAGAGTACTCGTTCGCAACGACAATGCTGTTGCACCACTACAATCAAAGTATCGCGGTCCTTACCCGATTTTGCTCAGGCAACCAAAATACTTCATTATTATGCAAGGCGCTACACCGACATCAGTAAGCATAGAGAAGTTGAAACTGTTTATCAAACCGCCTGATCCTGAGAGCGTTCAACCTTCAACACAAGTCTCAGGCTCTGTCTTCCCACAATCTCAATAGCCTGCTTTGTATAACGCGTAATTGATATTTTTTAACATTAACATTACAAAAGGAGTCAGCCGCAGTAAAGTAAAGTAAAGTAGTACGTTATTTTTCGCATTTATCTCACGTGGCATAACCAGCTGTTCTTAGCTAACAATAGTGTAGCATTTTTGAACAGTTCCTTGGTAATACGCCGTCTCCGAGGCAATGTTCGTGTACATATTTTTATGCAGTTACCTTTGATTTTAATGTATATATTTTTACATTATAATTGAATAGAATAGATTAGAATATCTTTATTTGGATTGAAACCACACATGTTCCATCAAATAATAAAATTAGAAAATGTACAATATAAAAATATATCACATCACATATATATGTGCAATTAGTTGTACTGTACAATTTATCAGCATCAGAAAGTTCATCTGTAAAGAGTGATAGATTCTTCATCAAAATTAGAAAAATTTAAGATATAATTCGAGTATAACAGTTTGTAAGAAAAAAGGTAACCATGACTAATTATTGGTTGTATGCATTGTTGATTAACAAGATGATATAATGCATAACATTTCAGTTTTAATAATACAAAATTTGAAGATAGAATCTCGAGAAATTATGTTGCTGAAAAACAATTAATCCTGTCTTTTATTTAACCATGAAAAAGTATTATCATAATCAAAATTAAAAATATCAGCAGGATTGAACACTTTTTCTAGTTCGGTAGATAAAAATTTAAAAGATATTTTAGTTGGAGGCGTTTCTCTAAGCCCCTTTGGCAATTGATTGTAAATTTTGTAAATTTTTGAAAAAGAGAGTAGCTTGCTCGCAACATTCCCACCATTGGTGGGTTGACTTGAATAGAATAGAATAGAAAATCTTTATTTGGATTCAAACCTTACATGTTCCATCAAATAATAAATTTAGAAAATGTACAATATAAATACATATCACATCACATAAATATGTGCAATTAGTTGTACTGTACAATTTATCAGCATCAGAAAGTTCGGTTATAAAGAGTGATAGATTCTTCATCAAAAATAGAACAATTTAATGTATTATTCAAGTGTAACATTATGCAAAAAAGGGAACCATGACTAATAATTGATTGTATGTATTGTTGATTAACATGAAATATAATGCATAACGTTTCAGTTTTAATAGTACAAAACCTGAAGATAGAATCTCGAGAAGTCATGCTGCTGAAAAACAATTAATCCTGTCTTTTATTTAACCACGAGAAAGTATTATCATAATCAAAATTAAAAATATCAGCAGGATTGAACACTTTTTCTAGTTTGGTAGATAAAAATTTAAGAGACATTTTAGATGGAGGCGTTTCTCTAAGCCCCTTTGGCAATTGATTGTAAATTTGAAAATTTTTGAAAAAGAGAATAGCTTTCTCGCAACATTCCCCACCAATGGTGGAGATATTGCAAAATGACCAGATCGAGTTCCAATTTCATGACTCTTTCTTATTGGATTCATATAGGCACCAGTCCACTGAACGTTCTCCTGAATTATTCATAGTGTGAACATGTCCTAGAACCTTGGGTGGACTCTGGCTGTTGTTCCTCCTGTTGTCGAGTTATAATCACGATGTGGAAAACGTCGTTCAGGTTCTGCAATTAATTGGCTCGTCTCGCTGGTTGTACCGCAACAAAATGAGTCACGTATGTAGCCAATTGTTGGTGAAACAATCAAATCACCAGCGTAGGTATTGACAGCCGACAGAACGCATAATGTATTTCTCACACATGACATCACACTGCCTATTTTGGTATGACCAGCTACTTGGAGCTAACGCTTTCGTGTAGCAACACTAAGTAGTTATCAGCTTCATATCATGGTATAGGCCACTTTCAATGCATATCTCAACTTCATCAATTGCACAAAGACCACTCTACAAATATCATGACCCCAACGTCGAGCACTCACTCTAAGTCCTTTGGTCGTATACAAACGCATTGACGACGATCCAGCCTGCCTAGGTTTTAACTTAAACCTGGCAAATTCAGAGGCGATTTACCTCGAAATCTTCACGCTGCGGCTCCCAAAACTTACACTGCTCTATTTTGCCTTACGTGATATGACCGACCACTAGAGCTAACAATTTGTGTAGCAATTCCTAGTGGTTACCTGGCATCATATCATTGTTGAAGCAACCAACAAGCATACTTAAGCCCAGCATTTATGGTAAATTATTTTATTTGCTTAACTTGGTTCGAACTCTGTCATGCATTTCTTATCTAGCCTCGCAGAGAGGAATTTTTTTCCTTTTTTTCTCAGAAAGGAGTGTTGTAACGACACAAATTAATTGCCGACATATTGCGTAAATTAAATTCAATTTTATTTACGTTGCTCCAATGAGATAAAAGCGAAACTTCCCGTTAACCAATAGTGTGCAAGTAGACTATGGCATGACTATTTAAGAACGGCAAATTTACCATGCAGTTCAGTTGTCGCATTTGCCTTCTGCTTTGCGTTACGTGTGCGTGCTGTCGGCTGTCATTACATACGCTGGTTATTGGATTGTCTTCACCAACAATTGGCAACATCGTGATGGTGTACAACCAGCGAGACGAGCCAATTAATGCAGAACTTCAACGAAGTTTCCACATCGAGATTACAACGCAACCACAGAAGGAACCACAGCCAGAGTCAACCCAAGGCTCTAGGACATCTTCAGTCTGACGGATCTTTCTCGGCATTTGCCGGAGAACGCAGGACCGGCCCTGTTAAGGGCCCCTTATCTGAGTGCAGTATAGGAAATGGAGTCTTTGTCCATGGGTACTAGGTAATAAGCTTTCACTATGTCGAGTTTTGAGTACACAGCATGGCCGATAGCCAATCTGAGTAGGTTAGCTGAACTTGGCAGGCTGTTCAAATCAGACTGTTTGCAAGAATTGAGAATAAGATAATCCCCGCACACTCTGAATGTTCCGGGTTCAGTCTTTGGTACCACTACCACAGGCGACGCAAATGGTGAGCTGGATCGTGCACAGATGCCGTGTTAGCGTAGCAAGGCGAATTTTTGCTCGGCGGCCTTATGCTTGTGTGGTGCCACTGAACGTGCTCTGGGCGGATGAAGAAGTGGCACGCTTCCATTTGAGATCAGGCATAAAGGATATTGGTTTGAAAATCTCTTCATGTCGCTTTAGAACATCGTCTAGTTGTGGTACATGAGAAACTGGAGGAATTAGCTGAATAAACGAGACTGCTTTGGCGCGAGTCGTGTGTTTGAGCATTGATGATAGTAATTGATCGACAGCAGTGTGTATCTGTCGTGTTTTTTTTACGTTTAGTGAGGTCGAAGTGTTCGAGGAAATCATATCCAATGATGTTTCCTGTCGTATTGGCAATGATGAAAGGATAAATGAAACATTGTTTTGAGTTGGAGAACGAGATTGTATGTACTCGTACCCCAAACGTCGCTATACTTGAACCATTGGCGCAGGTAAGATGGCTGGTGTTGACTGGGAGTGTGTGTTCAAAATAATTGTGGCAGAGTAAGCTGACGTCTAAACTAGTGTCTATGAGGAATAATTCGCCAGAGTTTGTGTCACGGATGATAAAAGATGTTGATGCTAGCAAATGACGATGAAGCTGGTTGCAGGGCTTTGGGCGTTTGAAACATGACTTGACTGGAGCCGTCGCTGTAAAAACTAGTTTGATCTCTCTCTACCGCGAAAGCAGTGTGCTTCAAGCCGGAAGACGTCAGACGGCCAACAATTTTAGGGTGTTCAATCTCCACTGCCTCGGAGCAGGCTGACCCCTAAAGTTTTTCGAAACCTCCACGGGCTAATCATCCCGAGTTCTCGAAATTGACCGCGCCCATCTAAACGTCGCGTATGTGCGCGGGAATCGGCAGCCATTTCTCAGGCATTAGCGCGTGGAGTGTTTATGTCTGCGATGATTCGGACACCATTCCGCCGGAAGCTCGGGAACTGTGACAAGGTCTATTGACGTCGGAACGGTGTTCGACGCTGGGCACGGCTGCTCTGGTCGCATCTGTAGCCAACGGCATATTCCAAGGCTAAATCTGGCCTGAGGTGAGGCTCTCGAGCAGGCTGATGAGGCGTTCATTGATGACATTACTTTGGGCTGATGATGCTGAAGATTGAGGCTCGGACAGGCGAGATGCGACGCAACCTGCCTCTGAGGCAGGTGAACTGCAGTAGTGTTTCTTCCACAACTTGTCTAGACGTGCCAGCAGTAGGTCGTCTTGCACTTCAATAGATTTGCGCAGGAACGTGGCCATTTCTTGCAGTGCCGGAGGAAACTTCTGAATGAATAATCGCATCAAGATTTAACTGGGTAGCTTGAATTCTGTGGCTTTCACATCCATTTCCCTAAATAGCTCGGAAGGCGTACGGCTACCTAGGGATATATGGCTCATCAACTGTGTAATCAGGTCTTCCCGATCTGGTGTCAGGCGCTGCTTGACGGCGCGTCGCAGGCTCTGCCATGGCTGCGAACATGTGTCCTCAGTGTATTGATGCAGGACATCTTTGAGTATGCGTCTGTAAGTAATTGGGATTGTCTCCCATGTCCTCAAAAAGATGTGACCCTCTTCTGTTATATTCGACACCTTGGCCAATAAATTAGCATCGTCGATCCACTCGTCAAGTTGGGCTGGATCGAACTCGCATATCTTGTACTTTGGTGCAATTTGTTGCTTCTGCACTTCCTGAGCTGGACGTCGTCTTGTGTGTGCGCGCGCTATCGAGTAAAGATGGCAGTATTACATCGTCGTCAGCCGTCATTATGTGGCTGTCTTAGAGGATTGCGATCTCAAAAGATTGACTTGCTGTGTTTTGTGGTTCAGGACTTGTTTTATTGTGTCTCTTTGCCGCTTTACCGGATACACTTTTCCGTGGCATTCATCTGATGTACTTGAGAAACCGGGAGGACTACTGCCTGCTTGATATTCCCAGTGACTAGGGTGGCTGATTAATTATTGGCTGTGAGCTCAAAGAGACGGAGCACCATTTATGTAGGAGATTTTACGATTTATGTAGGTGGTATTTTGAAGGGTAGCGGTTTATTTAGCGATGCTATGATATACCTACATATGCCTGGTGGATGACGTCGGAAGAAATGGGTTTTGTGGGCCGTGCTTATAATTAGTCTCAGACCCCTTTTCCAGTGTCGTGATGTGAGATGGTTAAGTTAAAGCATCATAAGTGTATTATGAACAATGTTGGAAAGTAAATTAAAATTCAATGTTAGTCAAAATTGACCGTGCTCTAGACGGCAACAAAATAAAATGTTGTTAACACAAAGTTAATATCTAGGCACAAAAGCAAAAGTCATAAATAACGATAAATAAATTCAGAATGTCTGAGCAGTATAGCTTAGAGTCACTGATAATCGATTAAGAACACACAGAAATATAAATTCTGGCTTTGACAGCTAAAACACAGTAATTCACTGCATACTATCGGCGTATTACACGCGGTTGTCTGTTATTTTTAAACAAAACCCTATTAATTACAAATAAAATTGCAGCTCAAGAAATCTCAACTAAAACTACTTGAAACTAACAGAGATTGTTTCTAAAATCACAGTCGTAAAATCAGAATTAATATATGTGACCCTGAGGTGAACCGTATCTCTCGAAATTGAGACACGTTTTGTTGTAACGCGGAGCCGCGCGTTACAAATTAGTTTCATTGTCAATCAAATCTAACCTCGTACTTTTAATACTATTGATAAGACTACACTTCATTATATTATCTCGTTAAATTTTTTAGTTTACATAAATTAGAACGGGGTGTTTGTAGGAAGGATATTTACTCAGGTATCCTTCTTAATTTTAATTTACATCATCCGTAGGTAATGAAAATCGGTTTCTTAAAATCCATGACAATAAAAAGCTTAAAATTAACAGATACAAAACATAGGGAGATTGAATTAGGTAGACTGCGAGAAATATTCAGTGCCAATGGGTAACCTCTCAGGTTAATGGAAGCAAATATGATGCGCGTCATAAGTAAATTTAATCATGATTTGGTGTACGTAAACTCTTATAAAACAAAAGAGAATCAGAGTGTCATGATAATACATGACTCCAAACTAATTACGGAAATAAAAATGGAAGCATTGAAATACAATATACTTAGTATGTTAAAACAGACCATTACACTAAGCACTAAACTTCCCGGCCAATAGGAGAAAATAACAGTAAGACACATCAGAAGTGTGCAATATTCCAGGTAACGATTGTAGCCTGGTATATATAAAGGAAACCATGCGTCTAATTAAGAAAAGAATGAGCGAACATAGAACTGCATGCAAATATGGCCATGTTAATAGATCAGATATTGCACGTCATACAGTTGAGAAAATTAATTTGGATGGTTGCAAACGCATATCAATTTTTGATCGTGGTAGGTCGACAAGATTTTTTATAGAATCCATAGAAATTTTATCGAAAAATGACATAATGAATGAAACAGCCGTAGAAAAATTATTAGGTCAGTTTTTGAATACAGCATTAAATAATGGTAGGAAACAAAGGTTACACGAATCCTAATCAGAAATTCGCTAAAATAAAAGAAAAAGAACATAGGATTACTATTAACGTACAGAGGACGAGAGGGGAGTAATTCAATATCTCCTTATTTATTTTCGGATTGCCTTATAAATTCATCCTTGATTGCTTTTATCTTATTGTATCTATTAACTTAGGTTCTTTTTGTAGTTTAGCGCATTTTACTAAACATTTACGTAATTAAGTAATCAAAGAACATTTTCATTGCGCTATTACTGTTACCTTTATTTAGTGGGCAATATTCAAATTTATTTTGTGACCCCCGTTGTATTTTAACTTTCTATCATATTGAAACACTTCATCCATATCCTATTTAATTTTACTAACTCTTAATAATTTACTTTGAAAATTTTGCGCCTGAGTATTCCCAGTATTTTGCCCCCCCCCCTCCCACTTACCGGGAGGTCATCCTAAATTACGTAATTTAATGTAAGTTTAAAAATGAGTCTGGCGTGTGCAAAGAGGAATTGACATTTATCAATTTAGTTTCACTTGGATGAGTGAAACACGTGAGTGGTATGCGTAACTGATTATTTCTCAATCTTAGACAAGTGCCCATACGCATATTCACACAGGCGTGGCGTATGCTTTTCTAATGAATCGTCAGGTATTGTTAAGACGCTGTAATTTCACTGGGATGAGTGTAAATGTACAGATACTGATGAGAAATATACACATGCATACCGTACGCTTATCCAATGAGCTGTTAAAATGTATTATTAAATCACTATAATTTTATTTAGATAAGTTCGTAAAGGCAGAAACATGCACCCACATAAATGACATACACTTACCTAGAGAAAAAAACAGTTATTCTTAAGAGAACAAGCAATTAGTATAAATGAGAGAGTTTAAACTAAATTTTCTACTTAAAAAATTAGTTGTAGCATGTGCCTTCTTTGAAAAGGCTTTCGAAACCGGAACATGAAATATACGGAGTCAAATTGATGACAGTGGACGCGAACAACTTGTTGAGCAGAACAAGGTTATCACTTACACGTAATGCATAGTAATTTATTACTTGGTTGCGATTGTAAGCATGCAGAGCCTGAAACGCATGTAAAAGCTTGTATGTCGTCAAGATCAGGCGGTTCGATGAAAGGTTTTAACCTGTCTATGCTTACCAAAGTAGGTTTCGCACCTTGCCTGATAATGAAACATTTAGGCTATCGGAACAAAATCTGGTAAGGAAAGCGATACCTGTGCTTCAATGTTGCAACAGCAGCGTCATTACGGACGAGTGTTTACTTGCAGCTATAAAGCCGCAGATGAACAAAAACTGGTCAAGGAGAATATTTTGACCGTACCACATAGAATACACCGGTTCTTATCCGATCACCGAAGATAAGCAACGTTTTGCCCGATTAGTGCCTGAATAGATGGCCGTCCGGGAATACTTTGTGCATTGGCTTTCAATAGATATATAATTATGTAGATGAAGAATTAAAAGAGATAACATACTGAAATATAGTCTTATCAATAGTATTTGAAAAATTAGGCTAGATTCCATTGATAAAGAAATTAAATCATCACTAGTAGAAATCCATCAATGAGAATAATGATTCATAGTTGCTAACTAAAGAGCAATTTTGGACTATAATATGTTTTTAATGATAACAGTCAATCTAAAAAGAAATTAAATCTCATATTACCGGTGGATAAAACTAAGCATAAATTTCTCCCTGAAAAGAGGAAGGATTTAGTAATTTTATATGTAATCGCCAGAATGAAAGCTGTATTAGTAATCTTTCTGACCTTCATGATAACAAAAAATCAGAACGTGTTATTGATAGTGATGCATTAGCAAAACTAATGTTAAAAGTAAAATAAAAACACAAAAAGATCACCTTGGTATATCAATTGATAGCCTACTTCAACTAGCTCTAACTTTCATGAATGCGCTCTACGTCTTTATAAACACCATTTTTAATAACGGAAAAATACCAATCGATATTCTAACAATCGTTGTTATACGGTTGCCTTCGGTTAGTAAGCCAACGTGTGCTAATGATTATAGATAAATTTCCATTATCCCTCATTTTTCTTGATAATAAACTGATTGATCCTAGATCATTTGTGATCAATGTTAACGTTTGATTTTAATACAAACCAACATGACTTTACTAAAGACCGATCGACAATTAATAAAATTCTCTCCATATGGAAGCATGTAACTACGCTCGATACAAAAATATTTTATACATTAATTGTCTTTATCTATATCTCAAAAGCTTTTGACTTTATTTATTTTTATGCTAATTTGAAGGTGACGAGTTCAATGAATGTCCATCCCAATATATTTAGATTACTCAGGTATTATTTATATATTAGAATAATGAGTATTGAAGTAAATGCTTTGCGATCTAGACTACTAAAAGTTACATGTGGGGTTTCATCAGGATCAAGCTTGGGACAAATTTTATTTAAAATCTTATTTTCGCATTTGCAAATTAAGTTCCTGAACGGTCTCGTTTGCAAATTTCCTGATGATTCAACAATCGCCTTTCCAATTGATCCAAAAATATCGTGCTCTCTAAACATAAATTTTCACTAGATTTTTATGACCTGTGTAGTTAATTAATAAAATTAGGGTTGAGAATAAAAAATAAAAAACGAAAGCATTAGAAATCGGTAAGAGGACAGAATTCAATTATGTTTATTTTCATGATGCTTGGATTAATGATGATTTTCATATTAAACTTCAGGCAGAAATCAAGTATTTAGGCATAACTATTCAATTTATAGATTCTGTTGAGAGAAGTGTTGAAAGAATAGTTAGCTGTGCTAAGCAGAGATGGGTGCTAATAAATAGAAATATCTTATTGAATGATGTACAAATACAAATGTACATCACTTGTATTCGACCGATACTGAAATATGCCGCCTCTTCTTCGAAATTAAGTTTTGTAAACAAGCTAGCAGCTTTTCAAAGTAAAAGTGTGAAAAATATTAGCCCTGTGTCATGTATCATATATGACAGCAGGTAAAAGTTCGTATCTCTGCAAACTTCATGGTTTCGGAGGATGTGATATTGTATAAATATATTCCTCTTGAATCAATGGTCGAGAGCTTATATGAATCCAATAAGAAAGCTCAATTCAGTAGGAACTGTGTCTGAAAATTTGTCTATCTCTTCTCTTATTGTGGAAAATATTACGAGAAAGATAATTTATATTTCAAAAATTTACAAATATATAGCATACGCAGTGATATTTCTATAGGAATTTCAAGTGATAATAAAGCCTATAACAAAATTATTGAGACATAGTGAACATATTTATGTGATAAGATGTGTTTTATCTATAGTATATTTTCTTATATTGTTATCTATTTTGAACATGTGTGGTCTGAATTTAAAAAAGGATATTCCAGTCTAAAAAACGTTGCAGGCAAGAAGCTTCGAATTTTGGGTCACTCTCTGTTGGTAGTGAACTTAAGAGCTAATTAGACAGGGATTGGTCCTCGTCATACAGGGTTTGTTTCGCAGATGTTCAAATAGATTTCCATATACTAAATGTATAGCACGGAGTATTAAAGGTCATTACCTTTAATACATCGACCCAGTTGCCAGTAATGAAGGAGAATGCTGAAGTTATTTGAGTCTCCTTTGCATTATTTCAACCATACCGTTTGATTGTGGTGATTGGTAGAAGTCTGGCTTAAGATGCATTACATGAACCGTAAGGTAGTTCTGAAACGATCGGATAAAAAATGTATTTCTACCAGTAATAACCTTGCTGAGAATACCATAATGTATTATTCATACAGAAATAAAACGATTACGGATTTCATCTGCAAAAAAGTGAAAAGAGGTAAAGCCGCAGACCAAGATGATGAGACGCCAGTAAGCACAAAACTAATGTGCATGAGACTATACTTTTCGTTCATGCTGTCTTTGCTTTATCCGTCTGGTCATAATTGAACTAATTTGTTACTAAGTTTGCAACACCTAATACATATTTGCATACATATTAGTTATCCGCAACATACAGTTTCAAACTGAACTATATTTAATTGAAATAAGTCATGCTTACCGCGAAATGTGATAACTGATATCGATCAAGGCCAGAGTGTATGGATTTACTATAGTAACAAGTGTTCAGAAATAGTTGTAATTCTCACTTTTGGTGAACTATAGCATACATTGAAATCCATCGTGTTAGTAAAATGTACCGACTCGGCCAACATAGTGTTAGTACCATGTACCTTTTCGGTAATATAATGTCGGTATCGGGTATTGACACAAAAGTATCATTTACTGACTCGGTATATATAAATTTTATATAGTGAGTTAGCATTGACTTCGCACTGTCGATACTTTATATGATGTTAGCTTCACTACTGCATGTTTACACATTCGTCTAGGAGATTATACCGTCCTATTTTCCCACATTCCTTACCAAAATATATAGTGGGTAAAGGGCGTAATACCGGCTCCTACTGATGATACGCCAGTAAGCACGAAACGAATGTGCACGAGATTATACTTTTCGTTCTAGCTTACTTTGGCTTATCCTTCTTTATCCTTCATAATTGAACTAATTTGTTACTAGGTGCACAACACCTAATACATACTTGCATATATGTTAATTCTCCGCTACGAACAGGATCTAAATGTATTATATCTCTCAATCATAATTAGAAGGTAGCTAAAACCTTGAACCTGTGTCAGATAAACTATGTCGATTTGAACGATGACTAAGTCAGTGACCCCAAAAACGATCTATGAGACGTTTGACAGTCGCCTTACTACCTGGGTGAGAAATAGAGTGGATGGAGTCGAAAACTTCTCTCTGAGGGCTGGTCGGCAGAACTGACTTGCTGGGCTGCGTGTCCGTGAAGTAAACAAAGCATAAAGCTTCCCAGAGTTGGCATGAAAACTTGGTTGGGTGACAAGCTACTGATCTTGAAATTTGAGTTTCACCACGCGGTTCTGTTTGCAGGAGAGTCGATGTTAGTGCAGGTTCTCTGAAAGTCACGGAGTTGCCCGATAATAGATTATGCAAAGGTGGTTGTAGCGAGACGTCTGGCCTAGAAAGTGCATCTGCAATAATGTTTGTTCCGTCCTTAACATGAAAAAGTTTTAATTGTCATTCACTCAGACGTGAAAGTTGCCTTTCTACTCTGGCAAGGTACTTTGCGACGGTCGAAGTCGCATTTCAAAATACGCTAACTAATGGTGCATGATCTTTAAAATCAACAAATCTGCTGATGCCAATGATGCTAAAGAATTGGCTCACTGCGTAAGGGATAGTGTGGAGTTCTCGTCCGAAAGTTTTGTATCTGGTTTCTACTGGTTTCTGAGTACGCGAGTAAAAACTGATAGGCTTCCAAACTACGTCGATCTTTTGTTCCAATGTGATCCAAATGGCAAACTCAGAAGCATTGGTTGTGAGTAGAAACGGTCGTTGGAAATCTGGATGGGTTAGAATTGTGGCATTTTCTAATGAGTTGGTGGCAAGACGGAGTAATTTTTCGTCTGTAGACACCCATTAAATAGTTGAGTTTCTGCTATGTCCTTTCAATTCCGCAGGTGCCTACATAACAACTAAAGTTGTTTCGATAGGCCGGAAAGAAATTTGCGATAGTAATAAAGAATGTCTTGGGTGACTTAATATTTTTAAAGAAACTTGTCTTCGACGGCGAAGTATGTGTACCTTGAGTGGTGATACGATGCCGTGGGAATTCCACGGATGTAGTTGAAATCTGCCTCTTTTCACAATTGATCTGTTATCCGTGATTTGATAACTGTGAGAGGAAATTTTGTAAATGCTTGTCATGAGAGTCAAGGTATGGATTAAAAACCATTATTATCAAAATATATCAAACGGTAATCGGTTTCATCGCGGCGAATGTCGGCTATGAACCTCTGAAATATCTGAGTGGTACACTTGACACCAAAATGCATGTAAAGGTATTCAAGAAGACCGAAAGGAGTAATGACCGCTGCTTTTTAATATCTTCTGGCGCTACTGGAATATGGTGGTAGACTTGCCTGAGGTCAATCACTGAAAAATAATTGATACTGCTGAGATTTTTTCAAGCAAGGTTTTAATATTTGGAATACCGTATGCTTCGGATTTGGTCACAGAATTGAGCTTATGATAATCTCCACAGGCCCTGTATAATTCGTTTGATTTAGATAACAGGTGCAAAGGTGACTCCCATGAACTTTGTGATTATCTGGTGATTCCCACTTCCAATAATTTTGAAAACTCCCCTTTGGGTAGCTTTCAGTTTAGCAGGGATACCGGTCTCTTTTTATGTGCGATAGGTTGTCCTTTTGTAGTGATATGGTACATCGTGTTGGAGACTCGTAGCTCTGACTTGCTGACATCGAACAACGATTTGTGTTTTCGAAGATCTGTTGATATTTTTGTCAAATGATGCACTAAGTATGGCTGTATGACATGTAACTTCAAACGTTCGGATGCAATTGTCCAAAAACGCTGCTTAAATCCGGTGGAGAGGCCATTGATTTTATAAATTCATCCTTGATTGCTTTTATCTTATTGTATCTATTAACTTAGGTTCTTTTTGTAGTTTAGCGCATTTTACTAAACATTTACGTAATTAAGTAATCAAAGAACATTTTCATTGCGCTATTACTGTTACCTTTATTTAGTGGGCAATATTCAAATTTATTTTGTGACCCCCGTTGTATTTTAACTTTCTATCATATTGAAACACTTCATCCATATCCTATTTAATTTTACTAACTCTTAATAATTTACTTTGAAAATTTTGCGCCTGAGTATTCCCAGTATTTTGCCCCCCCCCTCCCACTTACCGGGAGGTCATCCTAAATTACGTAATTTAATGTAAGTTTAAAAATGAGTCTGGCGTGTGCAAAGAGGAATTGACATTTATCAATTTAGTTTCACTTGGATGAGTGAAACACGTGAGTGGTATGCGTAACTGATTATTTCTCAATCTTAGACAAGTGCCCATACGCATATTCACACAGGCGTGGCGTATGCTTTTCTAATGAATCGTCAGGTATTGTTAAGACGCTGTAATTTTACTGGGATGAGTGTAAATGTACAGATACTGATGAGAAATATACACATGCATACCGTACGCTTATCCAATGAGCTGTTAAAATGTATTATTAAATCACTATAATTTTATTTAGATAAGTTCGTAAAGGCAGAAACATGCACCCACATAAATGACATACACTTACCTAGAGAAAAAAAACAGTTATTCTTAAGAGAACAAGCAATTAGTATAAATGAGAGAGTTTAAACTAAATTTTCTACTTAAAAAATTGGTTGTAGCATGTGCCTTCTTTGAAAAGGCTTTCGAAACCGGAACATGAAATATACGGAGTCAAATTGATGACAGTGGACGCGAACAACTTGTTGAGCAGAACAAGGTTATCACTTACACGTAATGCATAGTAATTTATTACTTGGTTGCGATTGTAAGCATGCAGAGCCTGAAACGCATGTAAAAGCTTGTATGTCGTCAAGATCAGGCGGTTCGATGAAAGGTTTTAACCTGTCTATGCTTACCAAAGTAGGTTTCGCACCTTGCCTGATAATGAAACATTTAGGCTATCGGAACAAAATCTGGTAAGGAAAGCGATACCTGTGCTTCAATGTTGCAACAGCAGCGTCATTACGGACGAGTGTTTACTTGCAGCTATAAAGCCGCAGATGAACAAAAACTGGTCAAGGAGAATATTTTGACCGTACCAAATAGAATACACCGGTTCTCGTCCGATCACCGAAGATAAGCAACGTTTTGCCCGATTAGTGCCTGAATAGATGGCCGTCCGGGAATACTTTGTGCATTGGCTTTCAATAGATATATAATTATGTAGATGAAGAATTAAAAGAGATAACATACTGAAATATAGTCTTATCAATAGTATTTGAAAAATTAGGCTAGATTCCATTGATAAAGAAATTAAATCATCACTAGTAGAAATCCATCAATGAGAATAATGATTCATAGTTGCTAACTAAAGAGCAATTTTGGACTATAATATGTTTTTAATGATAACAGTCAATCTAAAAAGAAATTAAAGCTCATATTACCTGTGGATAAAACTGAGTATAAATTTCTCCCTGAAAAGAGGAAGGATTTAGTAATTTTATATGTAATCGCCAGAATGAAAGCTGTATTAGTAATCTTTCTGACCTTCATGATAACAAAAAATCAGAACGTGTTATTGATAGTGATGCATTAGCAAAACTAATGTTAAAAGTAAAATAAAAACACAAAAAGATCACCTTGGTATATCAATTGATAGCCTACTTCAACTAGCTCTAACTTTCATGAATGCGCTCTACGTCTTTATAAACACCATTTTTAATAACGGAAAAATACCAATCGATATTCTAACAATCGTTGTTATACGGTTGCCTTCGGTTAGTAAGCCAACGTGTGCTAATGATTATAGATAAATTTCCATTATCCCTCATTTTTCTTGATAATAAACTGATTGATCCTAGATCATTTGTGATCAATGTTAACGTTTGATTTTAATACAAACCAACATGACTTTACTAAAGACCGATCGACAATTAATAAAATTCTCTCCATATGGAAGCATGTAACTACGCTCGATACAAAAATATTTTATACATTAATTGTCTTTATCTATATCTCAAAAGCTTTTGACTTTATTTATTTTTATGCTAATTTGAAGGTGACGAGTTCAATGAATGTCCATCCCAATATATTTAGATTACTCAGGTATTATTTATATATTAGAATAATGAGTATTGAAGTAAATGCTTTGCGATCTAGACTACTAAAAGTTACATGTGGGGTTTCATCAGGATCAAGCTTGGGGCCAATTTTATTTAAAATCTTATTTTCGCATTTGCAAATTAAGTTCCTGAACGGTCTCGTTTGCAAATTTCCTGATGATTCAACAATCGCCTTTCCAATTGATCCAAAAATATCGTGCTCTCTAAACATAAATTTTCACTAGATTTTTATGACCTGTGTAGTTAATTAATAAAATTAGGGTTGAGAATAAAAAATAAAAAACGAAAGCATTAGAAATCGGTAAGAGGACAGAATTCAATTATGTTTATTTTCATGATGCTTGGATTAATGATGATTTTCATATTAAACTTCAGGCAGAAATCAAGTATTTAGGCATAACTATTCAATTTATAGATTCTGTTGAGAGAAGTGTTGAAAGAATAGTTAGCTGTGCTAAGAAGAGATGGGTGCTAATAAATAGAAATATCTTATTGAATGATGTACAAATACAAATGTACATCACTTGTATTCGACCGATACTGAAATATGCCGCCTCTTCTTCGAAATTAAGTTTTGTAAACAAGCTAGCAGCTTTACAAAGTAAAAGTGTGAAAAATATTAGCCCTGTGTCATGTATCATATATGACAGCAGGTAAAAGTTCGTATCTCTGCAAACTTCATGGTTTCGGAGGATGTGATATTGTATAAATATATTCCTCTTGAATCAATGGTCGAGAGCTTATATGAATCCAATAAGAAAGCTCAATTCAGTAGGAACTGTGTCTGAAAATTTGTCTATCTCTTCTCTTATTGTGGAAAATATTACGAGAAAGATAATTTATATTTCAAAAATTTACAAATATATAGCATACGCAGTGATATTTCTATAGGAATTTCAAGTGATAATAAAGCCTATAACAAAATTATTGAGACATAGTGAACATATTTATGTGATAAGATGTGTTTTATCTATAGTATATTTTCTTATATTGTTATCTATTTTGAACATGTGTGGTCTGAATTTAAAAAAGGATATTCCAGTCTAAAAAACGTTGCAGGCAAGAAGCTTCGAATTTTGGGTCACTCTCTGTTGGTAGTGAACTTAAGAGCTAATTAGACAGGGATTGGTCCTCGTCATACAGGGTTTGTTTCGCAGATGTTCAAATAGATTTCCATATACTAAATGTATAGCACGGAGTATTAAAGGTCATTACCTTTAATACATCGACCCAGTTGCCAGTAATGAAGGAGAATGCTGAAGTTATTTGAGTCTCCTTTGCATTATTTCAACCATACCGTTTGATTGTGGTGATTGGTAGAAGTCTGGCTTAAGATGCATTACATGAACCGTAAGGTAGTTCTGAAACGATCGGATAAAAAATGTATTTCTACCAGTAATAACCTTGCTGAGAATACCATAATGTATTATTCATACAGAAATAAAACGATTACGGATTTCATCTGCAAAAAAGTGAAAAGAGGTAAAGCCGCAGACCAAGATGATGAGACGCCAGTAAGCACGAAACGAATGTGCATGAGACTATACTTTCCGTTCATGCTGTCTTTGCTTTATCCTTCTGGTCATATTTGAACTAATGTTTTACTAGGTGGGCAACACCTAATACACATTTGTATATATAATGGTTCTCCGCAACAAACCGTATCTAACTGTTATATAGTGAATTGAATGATGTCATGATTACCGAAAAAATGTGATAACTGATATCGATCAAGGCCAAAGTGTATGGATTACTGGAGTGACAGGTGTTCAGAAATAGTTGTAATTCTCAATTTTGGTGAACTTTAGCATATTTTGGCAACCATATTACCATGAACTTTATCGGTATTATAAAGTTGGTATCGGATACTTACACAACTAGCCACAGTGGTGGTAGCAGCGCTACAAACTCGTATATATATATATATATATATATATATATATATATAAATATAGAGTGAGTTAGCTTTGAAGTCGCAATGTCGAAGACTTTGTATTATGTTAGTTTCACTACTGCTGGTTCGCACATTCGTATAGGAGAATGTGATACCCTATTTTCCCACATTCTTTACTGAAATATATGCGGGGCATAGGACGTTATATCGGCCGATACTGATGAGTTACCAGTAAGAACGAAACAAATGTGAGCATGAGATTGTACTATCCGTTCAAGCTGTATCTGTTTTATTGTTCTGATCACAACTGAACTAATTTGTTACTAAGTGCGCAAGACCTGATACATTATTGTACATAAACCAGTTCTCCGCTAAAAACAGGATCTAAATGTATTATATCTCTCAATCATAATTAGAAGGTAGCTAAAACCTTGAACCTGTGTCAGATAAACTATGTCGATTTGAACGATGACTAAGTCAGTGACCCCAAAAACGATCTATGAGACGTTTGACAGTCGCCTTACTACCTGGGTGAGAAATAGAGTGGATGGAGTCGAAAACTTCTCTCTGAGGGCTGGTCGGCAGAACTGACTTGCTGGGCTGCGTGTCCGTGAAGTAAACAAAGCATAAAGCTTCCCAGAGTTGGCATGAAAACTTGGTTGGGTGACAAGCTACTGATCTTGCAATTTGAGTTTCACCACGCGGTTCTGTTTGCAGGAGAGTCGATGTTAGTGCAGGTTCTCTGAAAGTCACGGAGTTGCCCGATAATAGATTATGCAAAGGTGGTTGTAGCGAGACGTCTGGCCTAGAAAGTGCATCTGCAATAATGTTTGTTCCGTCCTTAACATGAAAAAGTTTTAATTGTCATTCACTCAGACGTGAAAGTTGCCTTTCTACTCTGGCAAGGTACTTTGCGACGGTCGAAGTCGCATTTCAAAATACGCTAACTAATGGTGCATGATCTTTAAAATCAACAAATCTGCTGATGCCAATGATGCTAAAGAATTGGTTTCTACTGGTTTCTGAGTACGCGAGTAAAAACTGATAGGCTTCCAAACTACGTCGATCTTTTGTTCCAATGTGATCCAAATGGCAAACTCAGAAGCATTGGTTGTGAGTAGAAACGGTCGTTGGAAATCTGGATGGGTTAGAATTGTGGCATTTTCTAATGAGTTGGTGGCAAGACGGAGTAATTTTTCGTCTGTAGACACCCATTAAATAGTTGAGTTTCTGCTATGTCCTTTCAATTCCGCAGGTGCCTACATAACAACTAAAGTTGTTTCGATAGGCCGGAAAGAAATTTGCGATAGTAATAAAGAATGTCTTGGGTGACTTAATATTTTTAAAGAAACTTGTCTTCGACGGCGAAGTATGTGTACCTTGAGTGGTGATACGATGCCGTGGGAATTCCACGGATGTAGTTGAAATCTGCCTCTTTTCACAATTGATCTGTTATCCGTGATTTGATAACTGTGAGAGGAAATTTTGTAAATGCTTGTCATGAGAGTCAAGGTATGGATTAAAAACCATTATTATCAAAATATATCAAACGGTAATCGGTTTCATCGCGGCGAATGTCGGCTATGAACCTCTGAAATATCTGAGTGGTACACTTGACACCAAAATGCATGTAAAGGTATTCAAGAAGACCGAAAGGAGTAATGACCGCTGCTTTTTAATATCTTCTGGCGCTACTGGAATATGGTGGTAGACTTGCCTGAGGTCAATCACTGAAAAATAATTGATACTGCTGAGATTTTTTCAAGCAAGGTTTTAATATTTGGAATACCGTATGCTTCGGATTTGGTCACAGAATTGAGCTTATGATAATCTCCACAGGCCCTGTATAATTCGTTTGATTTAGATAACAGGTGCAAAGGTGACTCCCATGAACTTTGTGATTATCTGGTGATTCCCACTTCCAATAATTTTGAAAACTCCCCTTTGGGTAGCTTTCAGTTTAGCAGGGATACCGGTCTCTTTTTATGTGCGATAGGTTGTCCTTTTGTAGTGATATGGTACATCGTGTTGGAGACTCGTAGCTCTGACTTGCTGCACATCGAACAACGATTTGTGTTTTCGAAGATCTGTTGATATTTTTGTCAAATGATGCACTAAGTATGGCTGTATGACATGTAACTTCAAACGTTCGGATGCAATTGTCCAAAAACGCTGCTTAAATCCGGTGGAGAGGCCATTGATTTTATAAATTCATCCTTGATTGCTTTTATCTTATTGTATCTATTAACTTAGGTTCTTTTTGTAGTTTAGCGCATTTTACTAAACATTTACGTAATTAAGTAATCAAAGAACATTTTCATTGCGCTATTACTGTTACCTTTATTTAGTGGGCAATATTCAAATTTATTTTGTGACCCCCGTTGTATTTTAACTTTCTATCATATTGAAACACTTCATCCATATCCTATTTAATTTTACTAACTCTTAATAATTTACTGTGAAAATTTTGCGCCTGGGTATTCCCAGTATTTTGCCCCCCCCCCTCCCACTTACCGGGAGGTCATCCTAAATTACGTAATTTAATGTAAGTTTAAAAATGAGTCTGGCGTGTGCAAAGAGGAATTGACATTTATCAATTTAGTTTCACTTGGATGAGTGAAACACGTGAGTGGTATGCGTAACTGATTATTTCTCAATCTTAGACAAGTGCCCATACGCATATTCACACAGGCGTGGCGTATGCTTTTCTAATGAATCGTCAGGTATTGTTAAGACGCTGTAATTTCACTGGGATGAGTGTAAATGTACAGATACTGATGAGAAATATACACATGCATACCGTACGCTTATCCAATGAGCTGTTAAAATGTATTATTAAATCACTATAATTTTATTTAGATAAGTTCGTAAAGGCAGAAACATGCACCCACATAAATGACATACACTTACCTAGAGAAAAAAACAGTTATTCTTAAGAGAACAAGCAATTAGTATAAATGAGAGAGTTTAAACTAAATTTTCTACTTAAAAAATTGGTTGTAGCATGTGCCTTCTTTGAAAAGGCTTTCGAAACCGGAACATGAAATATACGGAGTCAAATTGATGACAGTGGACGCGAACAACTTGTTGAGCAGAACAAGGTTATCACTTACACGTAATGCATAGTAATTTATTACTTGGTTGCGATTGTAAGCATGCAGAGCCTGAAACGCATGTAAAAGCTTGTATGTCGTCAAGATCAGGCGGTTCGATGAAAGGTTTTAACCTGTCTATGCTTACCAAAGTAGGTTTCGCACCTTGCCTGATAATGAAACATTTAGGCTATCGGAACAAAATCTGGTAAGGAAAGCGATACCTGTGCTTCAATGTTGCAACAGCAGCGTCATTACGGACGAGTGTTTACTTGCAGCTATAAAGCCGCAGATGAACAAAAACTGGTCAAGGAGAATATTTTGACCGTACCACATAGAATACACCGGTTCTTATCCGATCACCGAAGATAAGCAACGTTTTGCCCGATTAGTGCCTGAATAGATGGCCGTCCGGGAATACTTTGTGCATTGGCTTTCAATAGATATATAATTATGTAGATGAAGAATTAAAAGAGATAACATACTGAAATATAGTCTTATCAATAGTATTTGAAAAATTAGGCTAGATTCCATTGATAAAGAAATTAAATCATCACTAGTAGAAATCCATCAATGAGAATAATGATTCATAGTTGCTAACTAAAGAGCAATTTTGGACTATAATATGTTTTTAATGATAACAGTCAATCTAAAAAGAAATTAAATCTCATATTACCGGTGGATAAAACTAAGCATAAATTTCTCCCTGAAAAGAGGAAGGATTTAGTAATTTTATATGTAATCGCCAGAATGAAAGCTGTATTAGTAATCTTTCTGACCTTCATGATAACAAAAAATCAGAACGTGTTATTGATAGTGATGCATTAGCAAAACTAATGTTAAAAGTAAAATAAAAACACAAAAAGATCACCTTGGTATATCAATTGATAGCCTACTTCAACTAGCTCTAACTTTCATGAATGCGCTCTACGTCTTTATAAACACCATTTTTAATAACGGAAAAATACCAATCGATATTCTAACAATCGTTGTTATACGGTTGCCTTCGGTTAGTAAGCCAACGTGTGCTAATGATTATAGATAAATTTCCATTATCCCTCATTTTTCTTGATAATAAACTGATTGATCCTAGATCATTTGTGATCAATGTTAACGTTTGATTTTAATACAAACCAACATGACTTTACTAAAGACCGATCGACAATTAATAAAATTCTCTCCATATGGAAGCATGTAACTACGCTCGATACAAAAATATTTTATACATTAATTGTCTTTATCGATATCTCAAAAGCTTTTGACTTTATTTATTTTTATGCTAATTTGAAGGTGACGAGTTCAATGAATGTCCATCCCAATATATTTAGATTACTCAGGTATTATTTATATATTAGAATAATGAGTATTGAAGTAAATGCTTTGCGATCTAGACTACTAAAAGTTACATGTGGGGTTTCATCAGGATCAAGCTTGGGACAAATTTTATTTAAAATCTTATTTTCGCATTTGCAAATTAAGTTCCTGAACGGTCTCGTTTGCAAATTTGCTGATGATTCAACAATCGCCTTTCCAATTGATCCAAAAATATCGTGCTCTCTAAACATAAATTTTCACTAGATTTTTATGACCTGTGTAGTTAATTAATAAAATTAGGGTTGAGAATAAAAAATAAAAAACGAAAGCATTAGAAATCGGTAAGAGGACAGAATTCAATTATGTTTATTTTCATGATGCTTGGATTAATGATGATTTTCATATTAAACTTCGGGAAGAAATCAAGTATTTAGGCATAACTATTCAATTTATAGATTCTGTTGAGAGAAGTGTTGAAAGAATAGTTAGCTGTGCTAAGCAGAGATGGGTGCTAATAAATAGAAATATCTTATTGAATGATGTACAAATACAAATGTATATCACTTGTATTCGACCGATACTGAAATATGCCGCCTCTTCTTCGAAATTAAGTTTTGTAAACAAGCTAGCAGCTTTTTAAAGTAAAAGTGTGAAAAATATTAGCCCTGTGTCATGTATCATATATGACAGCAGGTAAAAGTTCGTATCTCTGCAAACTTCATGGTTTCGGAGGATGTGATATTGTATAAATATATTCCTCTTGAATCAATGGTCGAGAGCTTATATGAATCCAATAAGAAAGCTCAATTCAGTAGGAACTGTGTCTGAAAATTTGTCTATCTCTTCTCTTATTGTGGAAAATATTACGAGAAAGATAATTTATATTTCAAAAATTTACAAATATATAGCATACGCAGTGATATTTCTATAGGAATTTCAAGTGATAATAAAGCCTATAACAAAATTATTGAGACTTACTAATTTATATGAGACATAGTGAACATATTTATGTGATAAGATGTGTTTTATCTATAGTATATTTTCTTATATTGTTATCTATTTTGAACATGTGTGGTCTGAATTTAAAAAAGGATATTCCAGTCTAAAAAACGTTGCAGGCAAGAAGCTTCCGAATTTTGGGTCACTCTCTGTTGGTAGTGAACTTAAGAGCTAATTAGACAGGGATTGGTCCTCGTCATACAGGGTTTGTTTCGCAGATGTTCAAATAGATTTCCATATACTAAATGTATAGCACGGAGTATTAAAGGTCATTACCTTTAATACATCGACCCAGTTGCCAGTAATGAAGGAGAATGCTGAAGTTATTTGAGTCTCCTTTGCATTATTTCAACCATACCGTTTGATTGTGGTGATTGGTAGAAGTCTGGCTTAAGATGCATTACATGAACCGTAAGGTAGTTCTGAAACGATCGGATAAAAAATGTATTTCTACCAGTAATAACCTTGCTGAGAATACCATAATGTATTATTCATACAGAAATAAAACGATTACGGATTTCATCTGCAAAAAAGTGAAAAGAGGTAAAGCCGCAGACCAAGATGATGAGACGCCAGTAAGCACAAAACTAATGTGCATGAGACTATACTTTTCGTTCATGCTGTCTTTGCTTTATCCGTCTGGTCATAATTGAACTAATTTGTTACTAAGTTTGCAACACCTAATACATATTTGCATACATATTAGTTATCCGCAACATACAGTTTCAAACTGAACTATATTTAATTGAAATAAGTCATGCTTACCGCGAAATGTGATAACTGATATCGATCAAGGCCAGAGTGTATGGATTTACTATAGTAACAAGTGTTCAGAAATAGTTGTAATTCTCACTTTTGGTGAACTATAGCATACATTGAAATCCATCGTGTTAGTAAAATGTACCGACTCGGCCAACATAGTGTTAGTACCATGTACCTTTTCGGTAATATAATGTCGGTATCGGGTATTGACACAAAAGTATCATTTACTGACTCGGTATATATAAATTTTATATAGTGAGTTAGCATTGACTTCGCACTGTCGATACTTTATATGATGTTAGCTTCACTACTGCGTGTATACACATTCGTCTAGGGGATTATACCGTACTATTTTCCCACATTCCTTACCAAAATATATAGTGGGTAAAGGGCGTAATACCGGCTCCTACTGATGATACGCCAGTAAGCACGAAACGAATGTGCACGAGATTATACTTTTCGTTCTAGCTTACTTTGGCTTATCCTTCTTTATCCTTCATAATTGAACTAATTTGTTACTAGGTGCACAACACCTAATACATACTTGCATATATGTTAATTCTCCGCTACGAACAGGATCTAAATGTATTATATCTCTCAATCATAATTAGAAGGTAGCTAAAACCTTGAACCTGTGTCAGATAAACTATGTCGATTTGAACGATGACTAAGTCAGTGACCCCAAAAACGATCTATGAGACGTTTGACAGTCGCCTTACTACCTGGGTGAGAAATAGAGTGGATGGAGTCGAAAACTTCTCTCTGAGGGCTGGTCGGCAGAACTGACTTGCTGGGCTGCGTGTCCGTGAAGTAAACAAAGCATAAAGCTTCCCAGAGTTGGCATGAAAACTTGGTTGGGTGACAAGCTACTGATCTTGAAATTTGAGTTTCACCACGCGGTTCTGTTTGCAGGAGAGTCGATGTTAGTGCAGGTTCTCTGAAAGTCACGGAGTTGCCCGATAATAGATTATGCAAAGGTGGTTGTAGCGAGACGTCTGGCCTAGAAAGTGCATCTGCAATAATGTTTGTTCCGTCCTTAACATGAAAAAGTTTTAATTGTCATTCACTCAGACGTGAAAGTTGCCTTTCTACTCTGGCAAGGTACTTTGCGACGGTCGAAGTCGCATTTCAAAATACGCTAACTAATGGTGCATGATCTTTAAAATCAACAAATCTGCTGATGCCAATGATGCTAAAGAATTGGCTCACTGCGTAAGGGATAGTGTGGAGTTCTCGTCCGAAAGTTTTGTATCTGGTTTCTACTGGTTTCTGAGTACGCGAGTAAAAACTGATAGGCTTCCAAACTACGTCGATCTTTTGTTCCAATGTGATCCAAATGGCAAACTCAGAAGCATTGGTTGTGAGTAGAAACGGTCGTTGGAAATCTGGATGGGTTAGAATTGTGGCATTTTCTAATGAGTTGGTGGCAAGACGGAGTAATTTTTCGTCTGTAGACACCCATTAAATAGTTGAGTTTCTGCTATGTCCTTTCAATTCCGCAGGTGCCTACATAACAACTAAAGTTGTTTCGATAGGCCGGAAAGAAATTTGCGATAGTAATAAAGAATGTCTTGGGTGACTTAATATTTTTAAAGAAACTTGTCTTCGACGGCGAAGTATGTGTACCTTGAGTGGTGATACGATGCCGTGGGAATTCCACGGATGTAGTTGAAATCTGCCTCTTTTCACAATTGATCTGTTATCCGTGATTTGATAACTGTGAGAGGAAATTTTGTAAATGCTTGTCATGAGAGTCAAGGTATGGATTAAAAACCATTATTATCAAAATATATCAAACGGTAATCGGTTTCATCGCGGCGAATGTCGGCTATGAACCTCTGAAATATCTGAGTGGTACACTTGACACCAAAATGCATGTAAAGGTATTCAAGAAGACCGAAAGGAGTAATGACCGCTGCTTTTTAATATCTTCTGGCGCTACTGGAATATGGTGGTAGACTTGCCTGAGGTCAATCACTGAAAAATAATTGATACTGCTGAGATTTTTTCAAGCAAGGTTTTAATATTTGGAATACCGTATGCTTCGGATTTGGTCACAGAATTGAGCTTATGATAATCTCCACAGGCCCTGTATAATTCGTTTGATTTAGATAACAGGTGCAAAGGTGACTCCCATGAACTTTGTGATTATCTGGTGATTCCCACTTCCAATAATTTTGAAAACTCCCCTTTGGGTAGCTTTCAGTTTAGCAGGGATACCGGTCTCTTTTTATGTGCGATAGGTTGTCCTTTTGTAGTGATATGGTGCATCGTGTTGGAGACTCGTAGCTCTGACTTGCTGAGATCGAACAACGATTTGTGTTTTCGAAGATCTGTTGATATTTTTGTCAAATGATGCACTAAGTATGGCTGTATGACATGTAACTTCAAACGTTCGGATGCAATTGTCCAAAAACGCTGCTTAAATCCGGTGGAGAGGCCAT